>JAJIBD010003124.1:0-23849 GCA_021461705.1 Cryptotis parvus | reverse complement strand
TAGTCTTTAAATGTGGCAGCTCATCCTAATTACGCATGCTGTACCAGCTGGTATAAATATTCTCCCATGCTATCACAATCATCGTGACTAGCTAGATCTTACCAAAGCATATTAGCCTGGCCAATGCAAGGACACCTAAGTATTTCAGACCAGAGAGAAATGCTGTTTAACTTCCAAACAAACAAGCATGGCTCGCTGTAAAATATAAAACTACTGAAGTAGAGGAGACTCGTACAAGCTTGGAGAAATATTTCAACTGACATTGGTGTTGGTCTTTGGTACAGTGACATGCCATCTCAGAAACCCCCCTTCTCTATATTTCAAAGGCCTTCCCCCCAGCTCTAAACATTAGCACATAAGGCCCTAGGTGAGATGCAGGGGGGGTCGACCTGAGGGCATTGGACCTTCCCAAGCTTCCATAACAATGGGGAGGAAGGTCTAGCTGGGGTAAAACTCGTGTGTTCCCGCCTCCTGGGCTTCTTCTTCCTCCCAGTGGGATCTCGCCTTGTGAGCTTTTTCCTTGGAAGCCACACCACTGGTGGTCGCCATCTTGGCCTACACGTGGCTGGGGTTTTAGCCTGGAATCTTAAGCACGTTTTTTCCTTTTGCTGATTTGTATGCCTGAACCTGCGCTAAGGAAAGTCTTTGAAACCGCATCGGATTTCTGAGGTTCCATCCATTCTCGCCGGTTTCGGAGGTAGAAGGAACCTGCTTCCCCGGCACCGTCGGGCCGGGCGATCCACCCTCGACATTTAAGCGCCCCTGGCGTGGCAATCTACGGTAAACATCGCCTGGTCTAAACATCATCGGACAGAGATCATCTGCTCCTAACCGTGAGCAAAATGATGGATATCTCATGGTATAGATACATAGTATCTTTTGGTGCCTCGGAACTACACATAGCTTAGTCTATAAAGTTCTTTTCTGAGAACTACTCTATCTTTTCACAAATCATCTGGGTCCTTTGCGTATTTTTAAACTGTACTCTTTGTGTAAGGACAATGTTTAATAGAGAGAAGGAAAAAGTAACAAATTGAGTGCAATCTTAAGGGACTCAGATTTACTCCAGCAATTGAAGAATAAGTGAGGATCATAAAGCTACAGTAGACTGGTCTTAAAGTTTGAGGACAGAATTATTAAACAGAGTTTAAAAATTTGAAAAGAAATTAGAAGAACAGGAAAGTAAATTTATTAACCAAAGATTATAAATTTGAGGAAAAATTAGAAGTGTAGGATTGAAAATTCGAAGAAAAATTAGAAGAACAGGATTTAAAATTCAAAGTAAAATAGAAGAACAGAAAAATAAAATACTAAATAGGATTTAAAATTTGAAGTAAAGTTTGAAGAGCAGAAGAAGGATATCGCAGAAAATCAGCATTATTGTGAGGAAGAAATTGACAGACAGAGAGATAGAATAGATGGATAAAGGAGGTGGGTTACACATAAGATTGAAAGAACAAAAGGAAGAAATATATAGAAACTTGAAAACTTAAACCAAGAAATGGATATGTTACTAGGGAGATTTCTGATTTCATAACTTATCAATCAGGACCTAGCGATACCCTAATACTGAAAGGCTAACCAACTAAAAAGCCGCTCACAAACACGTCTCCAAAATGTAGACTGGAAAAAGGTGTATACATATTCCCAGCAAAATATCTAAAAGACAATTCTAATGTGGCTGGATAACTTAGAGGGAGGAACAGGAAACCCAGAGGGAGGTAAATTCCAAGCTGAAAATCTCTCCAGAGCTAATACCATTAAAGGTAGATGTTCCTCTGCCAGATACTACAAGCTCTGATGAGGAGGAAGTGGGAGGAACAGATTAGCTCGAGTCAAAGAGCAAAAGCCCAGCAATCTTTCCATGACCAATCTAAAGATAAAGTAAACCGATTCATGAAGACTCAAAAAATTGAGGCAATAACTCCCCTTAGGAAGGCTTGACAGGTCTTGAATATCAAGTTCTTATACTTTAAAATATTTAGATGATTGGAGCGAAAATGATCAGTGGGTATTGGGAGACTTTGAAATGGTAGCCATACTGGTCTAAACAAATCAGAGTACATAATGGCATATGTGGTATGCAGATATAGTTAACCGGAATATTGACACTTTAAGAGAAAAGGAATCAGGCCATAGCTATAACTCTTTGCCATGCTAAAAGGTGAAGGTGAATGGAAAAAGAAAGCAAAACAAGCGAAATTACCTGAACCTATTTTAAAAATTTGTTCGGAGACAGCATTAAAAGGCTGGGAAAGAGTAGGTTCGACCACAGAATTGGTAGGTAGCTATACGAAAATTTACCAGGGTCGTGTGATGAACCCATATTGATTTTGTTGGGAGATTATGGTGAAACAATCCAAAGACAGGTTCAAGACCCAACCACTCAAGAAGTCCTAAAAACTAAACTTAGCATAAAAATGCTAACCAAAATGTCGAAAGCATTACTATATGGTATTAAGGAAAAAGGGATGACCTCATGGGTATCTAAAGGCCTGTAGAATGTCGGCTTAACCTCCCATAAAACACAGGATGATATAGAGGCTATCCCCATACAGCAGGAGGATCAGAGAGGGATGAAATGTCAGACAGATCTTAGGGGGAGAAACAATAAATTCTCAAAGGATAAACAATAATCGGAGAAACTATTCTAGATCACCAGCTCCACCCGGAGGGTCCCACCTGACCATGCCCAAGGTGCAGAAAAGGAAAACATTGGGCCAGAGACTGTGGGTCTTTGAGGCGTAAGTCAGCCCCAGGCTTCATCTGGACAGATAACCTGCTTTAGCTATGGAAAGAAGGACACACCCCTAGAGATTGCCCATCTTCAAAAACTATCAATACAGGGCAACATTCTAATAATCCCTTTATAGGAAATGTTACATGGACCCTCCCAGGTTCCACAAGCTCCGGAGGCTCAAATAACATCTATGCCTCCCCAACGCGGGGAAACTGGGTGGGGGCCAGCCCCAGGTCTAGCTGAATCCAGGGGCAACTCTCCTTCACTCCACCTGCCCAGTATCCTCCGAATCAGAATCCACAGAATTACAGTCAATAAATGCTCTCTGGCCTACCCCATCAGGCAGTGGCAAATTGGACATTCTCTCGCCCTAAGACTGTCACAATATACCTCAAGCCAAGACCCCTACAAGCTAAAAACAGGGAAAAAAGGACCTGCTCCCCAGGTAGTATGGGTTTAATTCAGTGGGCGATTGGCTGAAATTTAAGGGAATTATGGTGCATTTCGGACTTCTGGATCCTGAATCTCATGGAGAGATAATACTGTCAATATTCAGCAACTAAATGGACTTTTAAAAAAAGGTGGAACCACTTGCTAAACTATTATTATTTTTTTGAGAAGCCGTGGTCAGTCCGAACACCTTACAGCTGGTGGCTTAAACAGTAGCCAACCATTCTGCTAACTTCCATTGTTGGTTATGCAGCCACACAGAACTAAGCCCACCAGCCACCTGCTAACTATCTAGTTGGGTACACCCGCCAGAATTTCAGGCCAAGCGGCGGGTTATACCCATCGAAATTGTATAAAAGGAAATTCAAAGGCATGTTGGATAGCAGGGGCAGACATATCCATAATCTCCACTAAGTATTGGCCCTCTAACTGGGCCCTAAAGAAAGTGTCCCATAGCCTGAGCGGGGTAGGCAATATCTCCTCCTCTCTTTCTCCGACAGAGTGCCAGGTGGCTGCCGTGGTGGGCCCTGAAGGGAATGGGTAGCCATGGTCCAGCCTTATATAGCCCCTATGCTTTAACTTTATGGGGTCGTAGACATGCTGGAGCAGTGGAGGGCAGAATCCACATACCTCGCCCACCCCGCCGAGCACCAATTCCAGCTCTCCATAATGCTCTAACACCGGAGTAACCTTTAATTGGGGGCGCTGTTGGTGGAGCACTTACTACCTATCCGGATTCAGTGGAAGTCTGACAAACATAGGGAGACACTCACAAAGCCCCCTCAATACCAAAAAGTTAGAGGCGCTAACAAATCTAGTGGAAGAACAGCTGAAATTAGGGACATATTGAGGAAACGCTTTCAGAATGGAATTCTCCCCTGTTTTTGTAATACAGAAAAAATCAGGCAAATGGCGTGTTGCTGATTGACTCTAAGGAATGTAAATTTACTATGGTCCCCTGGGGAGCCCTACAACCTGCCTCTCTCCAGCAGCTATTCCTAAGGATTGGCCGCTAATTATCATAGATTTAAAAGTCTGCTTTTTTACAGCATACCATTCCACCCAGATGATCGAAAAAGGTTTGCATTTCAGTCCCTTCCATTAATCATAAAGGTCCTTTTAGGTGGTTTCAGTGGACAAGTATTGTCCTCCAAGGAATGACTAATTCACTACGATGTGTCAACACTTTGCTGATGAGGTCTTGCTGACCCATTCGTGCTAAATTTCTGAGCATCGTATCATCCACTATATGGATGATATCCTGCTAGCTGGGATAATTCCAGAGATCTCCAGAATTTATATAATGATGTAATGACAGTTTTACCAGAGGCTGGCTTACAAGTAGCCCCGAGAAAATCCAGATGCAGCCTCCATATGAATATTTGGGCTAGGCTCTTGACCTGCACTACAGTGCGGGCCCTCAAAAACTTCATTAGTCAGAAAGGGCTCAAAACTTGAATGATTTTTTCAAAAACTGCTGGGGATATCAACTGCGCGCCTCCCTTGGTATTCCTAACTGTGAGCTCAGTAACCTGTTCCACACCCTGAAGGTGATCCTTGCTTTTAATAGCCCAAGGCAGCTAACTCCTAAAAGCTCAGTAGAATTGGAATTTTTTCATGGATCGGCTTCAAAATCTTACCTCTCCAGATTTAACCCCGAGAAAAGGTATGGTTCTTGGTCTTCAACACCCCTGAGTCTCCAACTGCTGCTATAGCCCAATTATCTGGACCGTTAGAATGGGTTTACTTACATAACAAGCAGAATCGTACTGCTACACCTTTACCTTGAGATGATAGCTAACCTTATAATTAAGGGAAGATCAAGAACCCAAGTATTACTTGGACATGATCCTCATGTAATTGTACTACCTGACCCTAAAAGAATTGAAGCTGTTTTACCACTCAGTGAAATCCCCTTCAGAGAGCTTTAGCAGATTTTTCAGGAGAAATATCTTATCATTACCCAGCTGGAAAAACCTGGGAATTTCTGGAAAGGGACACCTTTATACTTCCACCATTGTCCGCTCCTCTCCCATTCCCTGATGCTCCAGTGTATTATATTGATGGCTCCTCATCAGGAAGGGGTGGAATTACAGGTCCTTCAGCTGACCACTACTGTACCTACAAATTATAAATCTGCCTCAACAAGTGGAACCCCGCCACCCTGATACATTTACTATCCCATGTATCTGACTCCATGTAATGTGGTGAGTGATTCTGCATATGTAGTTGGTTTATTTCCCTGGAATTGTCACTGCTTCTTTAAATGCCCATAATCCTATAATTCAGGAGCTACTCCATAAACTACAAGATCTCCTCCCAAATAGAACATTCCCTATATACATCCTCCCACATCCGCTTCACAGCCGACTTCCGGCCAATGGTTCGGGGAAACGGTGCAGCAGATCTCTTGGCAGCACCAGTATTTAAATCAGCTGAGGAAGAGCACCAGACTCTACATACAAATGCCCGCCGCTTTCATGGGTACACCATGGCATCCCATGGAGACAAGCTAGACAAATTGTCCGCAATCAGTCCTGTCTGTGCTCCTTTTAGCATTGTACATCTCATGTAGCAGGAGCAAAACCTCGAGGTTTACAGACAAACCCACTGTGGTGATGGATATAACTCCATACTAACTTATTTCCCAACAAACCTTTCCTTCATGTGGTCATCGATACATATTCCCGGTTCATATGGGGCTGTTCCTATGACGCCTGAAAGAGCTAAATCTGTTTGTTCATTTTTACCCAGTAGCTTCTCCCGCCATGGGTATTCCCCATACCATAAAAACAGATAATGGTCCTGCTTACACCAGCAAAACCTTCAAATCCTTTTGCGAGGAATGGCAGATCAAACATATTACAGGAATTCCATATAATCCACTAGGACAAGGAATAGTTGAACGTGCCCACAGAACGCTTAAAACTCAGCTACTAAAAGCAAATAAAAACAAGCATGCCTCCAATGGATTCTTTATCTTTAACATTATTCACCTTAAACTTCTTAAATATACCCTCAAGGAGATCCCTATACCGCTGCTGAACGTCACTTTCAAGAAGATATGCAAAACTCAAAAAACAGCCAACTCACCTATCTGGGTGAAAATTGATGATAAATGGATTGCAGGTCACCTCCTTATTCGGGAAGAGGCTATGCTTTCATTTCTACAGACGATAACCCTGCCAAGAAACTCTGGGTCCTCCTGCGACTTGTTAAGACTAGAATTCTCCAAGAATCAGAAAACAACTAATTTTTTCGATATAAAGTCTTAAATTTTAAATTGCAAGTTGCTGTTTAAACTTCCTGGATTGGTTCCTTTAATAATGATCTTGTTTTGCAGTCTGTGATCATGGTTCATGTCTAATATCTTGCCTTACAGCCTAAATATTTTCTTTCTCACAAAAAAAGGTGGAAAATGGGTGGACTCTGATCACAGTGCTCATTACAAAAATGTTTGCTAAATCAATGAAAAATTGTTTTTCTAATGATTCTGTTCACAGGATGAGATATTCAATCCAGTAAACCTGCGCTAACAGTGCTCAATACTCCGAGATTCCAAAAACAGTGCTCACTAAAAATTTAATAATTTGCAAAACTAATTTTTCCCAATGCTCTATTCACAGGAAAAGACACTTTCTCACCATCATTTGCCGTCTTTATATTTATGAAGCGCTTGACTGCGTTACCATTTATCACCCTAAATGGGTCACATACACAGCTGTAAGATATTGATCGATCAAATGTAGGTGTGCGTGGGTGCATGTGGTGGCCACCATTATGTTTGTGGATTGGACATGTTGTGTCTATGTTATGTCTCAACTACTACCTTCTCAATTTCTGACCACTACAAACCTCTACTACATTCATCAACTCCACTGCTGATCCACTAGATTTATCAATTTTAAAATCATCACTTCTCGTACTTATTTCCCCTGCTCCACCCATGTTGGAGCTTCTTTATATTCTTCTCTCCATCCCAAACTTGGATCCCTACAAAGCCTTAAAAATCCCTACTTGTGATTAACCTCGAAAAGTGTTTTTGTCTCGCCTAAGCTACAGGTACAAGTTACCGTGCTAATGTTCCCTTGCTGAAGAAGCCCTGCAAGACGCCCACACCGATGTTCCAGACACCTGCTCCAGCGCTCAAGACTCCTGTTCCAGAGTTCAAGATATCACACCGATAAACCGGACACTGTTCCAGCACTCAAGACTCCTGTTCCAGAATTCGAGATACTTGTTCCAGTGTTCCTGGAGACCCAATCCAGTGTTCCTGACAATTCAACGAGTTCCTGATCGCTGCTCTCCAAAGACTCATACTCGTATGATCACCGCTATTGCTGTTCCAGAAGTAGCCCCACAGACTTTTGTTCCAGACACCCGACTTTACATAAAATATAGCAAATTGACTCTCACAAATTATGGACAGTGCAAACTATAGTCCGTTATAATCAGACAAGCTAAAAACACTTTGTCTTGAACTTTGCTTTGGGTCCAAAAACAAGTTAGGATCCTAAAGTAACATGTATTAATCATTTTGTAATTGGAATTGTTTTTTCTTATCTTAATTTTCTGTACATTACTAAATATTTCTTACCTTTTCAATTTTATTAGTAAACTAATCAGGGGAGTTGTTGCAGGACTCCTAAGGGCCGCTGCATCTGCTCTGGATTGCCTCCCGCAAATCACTCCCCAGATAAGGGGTAGTCTAAATGTGGCAGTTTATCCGACCATGTATGCTGTACTAGCTGGTATAAATATTCTCCCATGCTATCACAATCATCGTGGGACTAGCTAGATCTTACCAGCATATTAGCCTGGCCACGTAAGGACACCTGGTAATTAGACCAGAGAGAAATGCTGTTTGCTTCCAAACAAACAAGCATGGCTCCCTGATAAAATATAAAACTACAATGAAGTAGAGTGAGATTTGTGAAGGCTTGAGAAATATTTAACTGGCATTGGTGTTGGTCTTTGGTACAGTGACATGCCATCTCAGAAACCCCCTTCTCTTACATTTCCAAAGGCCTTCCCGGCCCAAAACATTAGCACAGTAAAGGCCCTAGGTGAGATGCAGGGAGGGATTACCTGAGGGCCATTGGACCCTCCCTGCTTCCATAACAATGGGAGTGAAGGTCTGAGTTGGGGGCGGTAGAAACTTGCCGGTTCCCCGCCTCCCGGGCTTCTTCCCGTGGGATCTCGCCTCGTGAGCGCTTATTCCCTTGGGAGCTTCACACGTGGTGGTCGCCATCTTGGCTTACACGTGGCTGGGGTTCTAGCCTGGAATCCTAAGCATCGGGTTTTTCCTTTGCTGATTTGTATGCCTGGAACCTGTGATAAGTAAAGCCTTTTAAAACCGCATCGGATTCCCTGAGTGTTCATCCATTCCTCGCCCGGCTTCGGAGGTAGAAGGGAACTCGCTTCCCGGCACTGTCGGGGACCCCGGCGGAGCGCCCGACAATCAAGAACCAGTTGTGATCACCTTTGTAATGGCTGTCTCACGGTGGTATAACAAAAAAATTCCTTTAAAAAAAAATATTATCTGCAAGAGTCTTTATCCTAAGAATAGTATCCTACACCAAAACTATTCTTATCTTTAGTAACTAATCAGGCGTATTACCAACGTATTTATGACTAAGTCAATTTTTACATAAAAATAACATTCAAATCAGGTTCCTGAATTATTTTATTCTCTACTTTAGGCCTCACCAACATTCACCATCACCATAAAGCCAAGATACTTTGGCTTGATTAGTACTTTAAAGCAGTGTAGTAAAAAATTCTAATTTAGTATGTAGGATTTATTTTGGCAGATCAACTAGATTGAGGGGGTGGTGGAGGGGACTTAGGACCAGAAACAAATAACCACCAACAGAGAGATTTTCTTGGAAACTAACTTTGGAAAAAGGTACAAGAATAAAATGGTTATACTAAAAATTAATGAAGAAATAAAGTATGTGAGTGATAGCACAACGCGTAGGGCATTTTCCTTGAATGCAAATTACCTAGGTTCAACCCCGACATCCCATGCGTCCCTCTGAGCACAGCCATGGAGTAATTCCTGAGCAAAGAGCCAGGAGTAAACAATGTAACACTATGGTGACCCAAAAAAGCAAAAAGTGATAATAAAAGGAAAGGTAGACACCAGGTACACAGAAATATTTGTTTATGTGAAGATTTCGAGGTTGACATGTCAACATAATTTTTCTTGCTAGATAGTTAATTTCTGCTTTTAACTTGGTGAACTTCTCAAAAAATGATTAGTAAAATATTTGAACAACTATTGTAGAACAAACGAGAATCCTCACCCTTCACTTGATCACTTGAATCCCAGTTATTCATCGATTTGCTCGAGCGGGCGCCAGTAACATTTCCATTGGACCCTATCACGTGCCAATGTAGCCCAATGGCATCTGGTTGATTCAGGAATATGAAGAGCCTCAAACCGTTCCTTCAGGGTCTTGACAAGGAAGTCTGACCATCTTGTAGGTGGGCGGCCACGTGATTTTTTGGACATCCCATGGGATCCAGTCGGTAACGGCTCTAGTCCAGTGGTTGTCTCCAAATCGCATTACATGTCCAGCCCATCTGATTTTCGATGCCTTGGCAAACGAGACAGCGCCCCTGATTCTGGAATAGCGACGGAGGTCAGAACTCCGGATTCCTTCTCTCACTTGAGTGAGGCGCGATATTCCAAGCATAGCTCTTTCGATTCCTCTCTGGGAGACCTGAATAGCATTCTCATCCTGCTTTCGTAGGGCCCAGGTCTCTGAGGCGTATGTTAATGCAGGGAGAACGGTGGAGTCAAAGAGATGTGCCCGGAGCCGGAGGTTCTTTGTCCTTTTTAGCTATTTCTTCGATGCCTTTGAAGGCATTCCCATGCTGCTCTTTCCTCCCTGCGCAGCTCAGGTTTTAGGTCGCTCATCATGTTGACTTCTGACCTAGGTACACATAACTGCTGCATTCAGAGATGTTTGTTCCATTGAGAGTGAATGGGGCCTCTGGAACTAGTTCATTTTTCATGAACATAGTTTTCTTTAGATTCAGCTGTAGACCTATCTTTCCACATTCTCGGTAAAAGTCAGCCAGCATTTGTGCCGCTTGGCTAATGTTTGGTGTTACTAGAACGATGTCATCAGCGAAGCGAGGGTGGGTGTAGTTGCCAACCATCTATCTTCACTCCCATTCCTTCCCATTCTAATTGTCGCATGATGTTCTCAGGGTGGCGCTGAAGAGTTTTTGGTGAAATGGTATCACCCTGTCGAACCCCTCTTTTGACATCAATGATCACTTCTTTGTAGAATGGTGAGATCCTGGTGGTGAATCCGTAATACAGCTCACGTAGGATCTTGATGTATTGGGTTTGAACACCCTGTTTGGCTAGGGCTTCTATGACTGCTTCAGTCTCCACAGAATCAAAGGCTTTCTGTAAATCAATGAACGTGAGACAGAGCGGCATCTTGTACTCCCTACAAACCTCAATGAGCTTGGTTACTGTGTGGATATGGTCGATTGTGCTGAATCCTTTCCGAAGCCAGCTTGCTCGCATGGTTGTCCTTCATCTAGTGTTCTGCCAATCCTGTTCAGGATGACTCGTGTAAACAGCTTGTAGATGACGGACAACAGGCAGATGGGGCGATAGTTGCCGATGTCGTGAATGTCTCCCTTCTTGAACAGTAGAACTGTCCTGCTGGTTTTCCATTGGGAGGGCACCTTGCATTCGGACAGGTAGCGTGTGAAGAGCCGAGCTAGTGTATTGATGAGTACCGACGGCAGATTCTTCAGGTGTTCGGGTCTGACTTTGTCTGGGCCTGGTGCTGTTCCCTTCTTTACCGACGAGATGGCATGTCGGATTTCAGAAGGGAGAACGTTGGGAATGACATATCCATCCTGTGGAATTTGGTATGTGGGCAGGTGGATGTGGCTATCAAAGAGATTTGAGTAGAAGTCCTGGATAATCTTCTCCATTGCCTTTCTGGAAGATGTGATAGATCCATCAGGCGTCGGAGGGCAGTCATCTTGGTCTTATAGTTGGCGAAGGACAGGCGGGCGGTGCGAAATGCTTTTCCCGGCTTCTGCTGCATCTTCCAGTATTTCTGCTCTTCTGTCTTTGAGGTCTTCTTTTATCGCTTCTCTGCACCGCTTAGCAAGCTTGGATGTTAGCATTTGGTCTCCTGAGGCTTCCGCGCCTTGCCACGCTGGCGAATGAGCTCGAGAGTTTCTGAAGACAGGCGTCCTTTGTGTCTTTCTCTCTCTCGGCATTCTTCGCACAATCATGGAGGTGCTGAACCAGTTGGTTGTATTCTTCATCGATGTCGCTCAATGGTGGTATCTCCCCATGTTGCTGCAATGGTGCCAAAGAGTTCCCAGTTGGTGGTCGCTCTGGGAGTTCTCTTCTTAAACTTTGCAGCCTTTTCTCCCCAGCTGGGAAGTAGAATTTTTGCAATGAAGGAGACGGTGGTCCGATCCTGTTTGGAATTTGGGACGATAGCAACATCGGTCAGACAAAACCGCCGATTGAAGATGATGTGGTCAATTTCATTGTGGAACTGTCCACCAGGAGATTCCCATGTCCAACGCTTCGCTTCAGCCTTCTGGAACTGTGAGTTCCCATGAATGGTCTTGGTGGACATGATGAACTCAGATAGTCTCTCACCCTGTTCGCTCCATTCTAGGCCATGGGTCCCGATGTGGAGTTCTTCAGCCGATCTTCTTGGTCCTATCTTGGCATTAAAATCACCGACTATGATCTTGTAGAAGGTGTGATCTTTTTTATAGAACTCCTCCAGTTCCATGTAGAATTTCTCAATTTCATCTTCTTTGTATGTGATGTTGGTGCGTAGACAACGAAGATAGAAATTGCTGGGCCACATCTCTTCAAGTGTAATCGTCCTATCCGGGTTTGTTAGGCATTCAAATGAATCAATGTTGACGGCCATGTTCGTGTTGACAAGGACACCAACGCCACTGACGCCTCTTTTTCATCGCAGTTCCAAGGGAACAATTCTTCTGGTGTCAAATACAGCTGATGCGACTGACGCCTCCTCTCAGTCAGACCACCGATGTCGTACTTGATCTTTTTGCGCTGTACCATCAGATCCTCAATATATGCTTCCGATGCCAGCGTAGTGCAAGAAAGTACAGACAGTCATTTTAGTCCTTCTCGCTTTGGCAGCCTAGGTTGGCCGGGAAATTTTATCAGGCACTGCTTGTTCACCTTCTTACTGCTGCCATATTACGGGCTCTTCAGGGTCATCAGGTCTTAACCTTATGGCTCTCAATTTAGGATTTCTCTCTTTTCTCACATTCAGAATGATAAATGCAACTCGATATTTGTGGTATCAGAATGAAATGTATGTTTTCAAAGTAAAGACAAAATATCAATCTGTTGATCTTACGGATTTTTATTTACTATTTGGGTAAGCCTGGTTTTGGGCACCTGCAGTCTGGCAAGGCTTACTTCATGACGCTGCTCAGGAATCACCCTGGCAGAACCGGAGTTACGGGTGCCAGGTATAGAAAATGTGTTGCCTCCTGCTAACAAATGCCCTACTCTCATACCATCTCTGCGATCCCTTCATGTTATTTTAATCATTACTTCTTTTTTTCTTTCTGGTTTTGTATACATGATGTCTATTGTCCTTTCTTTCCGTTGTTCATCGCATTTGTTTGAGGGGGCGCCAATAACGCTCCATTAGCTGGGAATGAGTCCATAATTGTTACTAGCTTTTGGGCGCCAGAAGGCACCATGGATAGCGTGCTGGGCTCTGCCGTGGCTCTAGCTCATCCCCATTCAGCCTGTGTCAGGACCATCAACCATTCAGGACCCATGGGCAGACCCTGGGTGTAGACAAGATCTGTCTCCTGTCTGCCACCTGCTGACACAGTGCCGGCACAGCAGCCGCCACCCGCAACTAACTCGAGTGACAGCTGCTGTATGTAGAGGCATATATATATATATATATATATATATGTGTGTGTGTGTGTGTGTATGTATGTATGGTGGGCGGTATATACATGTATGTATAGATGTATATGTATATGTATGTATATATATATGTATGTATGCATATGTATATATACATAGGCAGACTGTATACATATATATATATACTGTGTTTTGTTCTTTTAGCCAAACACATGCAGTCCTTGAGCTACTCCATGGCTCTGTACTTAATAATCCCTTTGTGGGACCTGGGGAACTATAACAATCTCATCTGAGTTAGCTGCGTGTAATCCAAGTACTGCACAAATTGTCTATTTGGCCCCAGCTTGCTTATGTTTATTATAGAAGAAATTTTAAATGTCTTCATGCTTTGCAAACTTAAATGAACAGGGCCAGAGTGATAGTACAGTGGATAGGGCATATGCGTCGCGGTGGTGCCAGCCCATCTCCTCAGCATTCCATATGGTCCTTAAGCACCACTGGATTGACCCCTGAGTGAGAAAGCTAGGACTGGAGCATTTGGCCAAAAGGGGAATAAATCTTAAATATGTCAAGATTAGTAATTTTTGTATAATATAATCATTAACTCATGTTTTATGGTTTTTTTATTTTGATGATACCACCAAGAGAAAATGGCAGAGTGCAAAGGGGAGATCAGCTTTTTCTTGGGTGGAGCTCTGACAGCTGTGGAGTCCAAAAGGTTGAAATGATTGACCTCATGGTATGAGGGGGTTCCTGGCTTGTGGGCTTCTGTTGGGATGTGGTGGGCTTTAACTCACCTTCCCTCCCGGCACCCCATGATCAGCGGAAACAGGAGAGCTTAAAATATTCTGCCCCGTATATCTGAGTCCTGAATCAGGCATACCATTTGAAAGAGGCTTCACAGTAGGGAGGGGGTCTTGACGAGAAGGGCTTGAGATCATTTTCCTTGGGTGGGAGCTCTGACAAGCTAAGGTCCGTTGAAAATGATGCCCCTCACGGTGTGGGGCTCTCTGTTTACTAGGCTCTATTGGGATGTCGGGCCAGGGCTAGAACTCACCATCCCTCCTGGAAGCACCTCTGCTCAGCTGAGGAGAGAGAGCTCGGTTCACCAAAAATGCACGAGATGAGAGCCTACTACCAAGAGCATATCGCCCACACGGCAGAGCCTGGCAAGCTACCCATGTTGTATTTGATATAAAAAACAGTAACACTTATAGACCTCATTCTCGTGACTCACGGAATGGTTTGAGACTCCTTCATGTTCCTGGAGCGAGCAGATGCCTTTGTACCACTCAGCAGTGACGTGACATATGGCATGTCACTGGTGTCTGCTCAAACAAACTATGAACTACAGGAAGACAAGTGATACAGCTATAAGAGATTAATACCCAAGGCCAGGAGAACTTGTCAATGTTTGGAATCTACCACAAGTGGGACAGAGATTAGGTACGATGGAGAAGGGACCAGTTTGACAGTAGTAGTTGGAAATGGTACACTAGACTAGAACTAGGTATTGAGAGTAGGTAAAGGTGATAACCCTTCAGTGTCTTTATTAAACCACAATGTGCCAGATATAGTGGAGAGATAGAGAGAGAAAGAGAGAGAGAAAGTATGTTGCTAAAGAGCCAGGGTGCCGTAGGTAGAGAGACTGAGCACATTGGTGTTGGAAATGGGCACTGGCAGAGAGATGTGGTGCTGCAAATTGTATGATTGAAACCCAATCATGAGCAGCTTGTAATGGTTCTATTCACCGCGATATAATACATTTTTTTTCAAGGAAAAGGGAAATAGGGTGGGAATGGCAGAAGGAGGTAAGTTAGGGCTTAGGGGGGTTCATCTGACAGTGGATACTAGGATACACTTAGTCAGTGATACCTACCAAGGTATGAAGTGATAGATGGCGTGTCATACCAACCTAGCTCATCGGGGAACATTTTTCGGAAAAGAGAGTTCTGGCTTATCAGGTCTGGGTGCAAGAGAGAACCCATTTGCATCTCACCTCAGCTACGGCTCAAGCCAGTCCGGCTTGCAGAGAAAGCTCCTAAGCTGCCTAGAGGTTTCAAGGGTGGAGACTTTACAGGTCCTCTCCCCGCCGGAATCATTCCTGTGTAGCTGCGCCATACGCCGGAACTTTCCTCTGTGTGGTGCTATCAGCCCGAGATTGTGAGAACAGTATGTTCTGAGCTTCACAAGCACGTCCCGGGCATAGGCTTCTATGCTCACAACGGCAGGTAGGTTTCCCATTTATCCCAATGTACTCAAAGCCAGTACTATGCTCACCTCATCACAATGAATGTCAAACCTACACAGCAAGAGGTTTAGGTGAGCTTTCCAGGAGATGCGGCCACCCCCAACATCCTGGCCACCTAAACCACTGTGTTCTGTGGTTTATCTTGAGGGGCTGCCATCCGCCTCCAGCTTCATGGCAGGTTCTGGAACAGAAGTCTGGAACTACTGGTTTGCATCTAGTAAATCTTCTCCCACTGCCGTTCTTGATGGAAAGCTTTGTTTCACCTCAAATATTTTTTTTTTTTTTTACCGAGTAATTCTGCCATGTGCCCAGTTCCTTGTATGCACCTCTGCAGCATGCCAGCTCTTGCCAGCAGCAGACCTGGCCCTCAGCTGTGTTCTCGCTCTGAGTCGGCTATTAAAATACTAACTGTCACTCCCTCTCTCCTCCTCTGTTCTCCCAGGAGGTGCAGAGCTGGTAGGAAAAATGGTTCCAGGTTTCCCTTCTTCTAACATCTCCTGCTGCCAACTGCACAAACGTTGCAAGTCATCGGGAACTTTGAATCTATAATACATTCCATCTCAAGGGCTCCAGGGACTAGAAGGCTTTTAAGGATCCATGAAGTATCTAAAATCAGCAGTCTGTCAGTGAAGTGGAGAATATGGGGAACCCTCGTCCTGAGAACCTCAAACATTCCTTCCCAGTCGGGGTACATGCTCTGGGCTACTCATCCATTCCTCCAGGCCTTCTAAGAGTCAGCCCAAGACCTCATAGTTCATGTAGCAAGACCGTGTGAACATTTTGAACATCCTCCTACAACTTCACTGTCATCCCACAGAAAGCTCTGAGAACAGTACAGGAAGCCAGGGGTATCACGGGCAAGCTGGCTCCATGTTCGCCCCACCGCCTCCCTGAGCATGACCTGATTGTGTGTCACAGCAAAGAGGCCAGAAAATTACCTAAAGGGGTTAGTTATGGCCTTGCATGCTCAAGGCTCATAGAGATGTATATTCTAGTTCCATCAGGCCCTTTGCGCACCATCAAGGTGATCGGTCTGCTGTGCGCTGCTTGGGGAGCTAGAGTGAAAAGAAGTATCAATGAATCCCGCCATACCATTTCTGGTTCCCTAATGAACTTACTTGACTCTACCTCATGCCCAACACAAGCATGCAGGTCTCCTGAGGGAAAGTGAGATAGTTCCAGAGTTCACGAACCAGCCCCTGGAGAGCTCTGCGTCAACTCTTCAGCAAAGGTAGCAGAAGTTAGTTACTGGGTTCCAGGGCTGGCAGAGGAATCCAAGAAAATCGTGGTGATGGATATTTCACAGCCGCCTGTTATGCTACAGAGTCAGATTCAAAAAGCGCCTAAGGATTTCCTCTGAGATTATCAGTCCCAAGAAAGAGGTGACAATGAGACCGGGACGCTCTAAACACAGTAGGCTCTCCTCTAAGCTTTCATCAGACTTCCACGAGCCCCCTCACAGCTCATTTAGCCCACCAGTGAGTTTGATTCCATGGTGAGTTTGTGGGCCTGGGCAAGGAAGCTGATCCATGGTCGTACAAGCCCATCCCACTCTGAGGGCAGCGTGGCTTGAAAACAGCCTGGGCAGCTCTGGTCACCCCACGCCTTGCTCCAAGACTATTTGGGTGGGAGTGGAGTGTAAATGAATGAAAAACACATGGATTTCTATTTCTGAAATTAGGGTTAGTGAGCTACAGTTTGGAATATTATATGAATATCTCAAACTCTTTTGTTCAAGTAGATTTAAAAGCATAAAAGCTGAAACCACTCAGCTATGTTGGTCGCCATGTGTGTGGGCCTCCGGTGGAGTTCAAAGGGAAACCCCTGCCGGCTGCACACACACAGCTCAGTATTCTTTACTCCTTTACTTATCAAAACCTCTGAATAAAAGTTCTTGGAAGCACAAGCAATTACTTTATATTGTTTTCCAAACTTTCACTCTTTTTCCAGGAAAAGAAAATAAGTGAAGAAGGTTGGAAAATGTGTTCATCGGAAAATGTGGGCTCGTGAAAGTTCGCATGTCAGGTATGTAGGGAAAGCCAGAATCAAACACACGTGGGATGGTCAACAAGAAGAGGCAGAGAAGCGAAAGACCCCAGCAGGAGGACAGAGTCAGGGGGTGGGGTACGCGGCGCCATCTGTTTCAGCAATGTCGCTTATTCCTCCTACTCTGGTAGCCCTAAAGAAGTAGTGTACCACAAGTACAGTTAATCGCCTCCTGAGGACCACACGCCAGACACGCGGACAGAGAAACTGCTCCCAATTGTTCTGTTTGTTTGTTGGGATTGTTCTTGGGAATCATAGTCCAACACTCAACAGCCCTATTCTGCTCAGTAGTCTTCTGGGCAGATGACACTGCCCAATAGTAGAAAAATGAAGTAACTGACTTGGTGTGTGTATCTGATAAAGCTTCGGTAGGGACAGAGACACATATCTCTATGATGCACCTATTGCATCCTGAGAAGCTAGCCGAGTACAGGAACCCGGGATTGCTGTGGAGAAAGTCCAGGTTCATTGAGGTTAATGGCATCATTTTACCCCTAGACTGGAATATGAAGAGCAAACAGAGTACAAATCTCTAAACCACACTCATTCTGTCTTTGAAATAGACATGTGAAATCAGGCCATAGCAATGGTAATCATGGCACCAATCTTCCGGAGTTTCCTAGAATCCTTTTGCAGAGGTCAAGTGATTGCTTTTGGCCAATGAGTTAGAACCATGAATGATGTGTGTTCATTCTAATGAAAGTATTTCATTCTTCTGTTTCGTTTCTTTCCTCGACGATAGTCATTCTAAGGTATTGGCTTTCAAAAACCTGAATTCTTGCAAAGGAGCAGAATCTTTATTTTGTTAAGCTAACTCTTTAGCACAAAAAAGTACTTTTACCTAAGTATGTATGTATCCCTGAGTTTCTGATTTAACAGTCTTATAGGATGCATTGGATAATGATAATAAAAGTAGGGATTTTATTAGATTTTTACAAGTTCTTGAGATTTAAGAGGTTGTCAGTCTATGCGTTCTCTGAGTACAAATTAAAAAGTCGAGAGTAGTAACAAGCAAGAGTGGGTTGCTTCGATGTTTCTGATGGGGACGTCATTAGGAAAGGCTTGGATTTAAGGGGCTCGGACTCAAGTTTTACTTAGGTTTAGTAAATGTCTCTGCATTACCTGTGGTCATCTGAGGGTCTGAACAGGGCCGCTGGATGCTCTGCTGCTGTCAGTGTCCATGTGGCACTAGTGGCTCCTGGGTTCTTAGCTCCCCTGAACTTAAGAGTAGTTCTCATCTCATGTCTTCCCCCTCTAGAGAGCACTGAGAGTGCAAGCACACGCCTCGCTCGCCGTGGACACCAGTTCCGCACCTGGCATCATCTAGTTCTTCGAGCACCACTGGTGTGAGCCAAAGAGATGTTCATATGGACAGAGATGGGATGTTGAGGTGAACGAAGGTGACTAAAAAGTTGTCATAACACAACTAAGTTCAGGACTGTCGTGCAGAGCATGGGGACCATGGTTAGCAACACCCCCTGCACTATGTCAAGGACTAGTAGATCTTTGAAACCAAAGGGCTTTGGAGTTGGGAGATAGAACTGGTGTGATTCTATTACTATTGTTTGTTTCTTTTGGGCCCCAAGACCCATTGGAGAGAGTACAGAGAGAGCACTTGCCTTGCATGGCTGACCCTGAGGACAGAGTTTGGAATAAACTCTGATTATCTCTATTGTGACCAAGTCCCCAAAAGAAAACAAATATGGAAACCCACATGCTGTCCTCACGTACTTTAGCTATTACTATGGCTCATACTGTGGCTGGAACCAATCCCTAGCACCTCCTCAGAGACTGTATGAGCCCAGAAGGTCCATTGACCGCCTCCAGAACTCCCCCACCTTCCCTCTATGACCTCTTTCTGTTAATGGCAGTTTGGCTTTGGAAACAGTGCCTCTGGCACTGGTTATGCCATTCTGAATGCAGTTTAGGCCATGACCATTTGTTCTGATAAATGTTGCTAGAAGGTCACGTCAGCCACCCATTTCTTTGAGATGCAAGTTTATAAAATGCGCATCTAAAACTCCGAGGAGAGCCCTGTTGTGTTTTATTTAATAAGACCATCGACATGTATTTCAGTCTATCACCGAACATGCATCCTGCCTTGACTCATTCTAGCTCATCTTACTTATGACCAAAAGTGGATGCCTTTTCAAATTTGTCACAAATACATCTACAGGCTGGCCTATGGGTTCTTATATAAAAATTGAGATAATCATTGAGATAAAAATATAATGCCACTAAGACCTGTCCAAACTTTCAGGGACATTTGTTAATAAAAGTAAAGAATCAGAGAGAAGACCAAAATGTGTCATGGTTTCTCCTTCCCATGGAGAGGGTAGAGGGTGTACCCCCTCCCCTTTAGCAAGGCCCTGGACATTCGGCGCCGGGAGGGCATGATGCCTGTGCCTAAGGGAGGGCATGATGTCTGTGCCCTAAGGGAGTGACATGATGCCTGAGCCTAAGGGAGGGCATGATGCCTGTGCCCTGAGGGAGGGCATGATGGCTGTGCCCTGTGGGAGGGCATGATGTCTGTGCCCTATGGGAGGACATGATGCCTGTGCCCTGTGGGAGGCATGATACCTGTCCCCTGGAGACATGATACCTGTGCCCTGAGGGGGAGGCATGATGCCTGTGCCCTGTGGGAGACATGATGCCTGTGCCCTGAGGGAGAGCATGATGTCTGTGCCCTGTGGGAGGGCATGATGCCTGTGCCTGAGGGAGGACATGATGCCTGTGCCCGCAGGAGGGCATGATGGCTGTGCCCTGTGGGAGGGCATGATGCCTGTGCCCTGCAGGAGGGCATGACGGCTGTGCCCTGTGGGAGGGCATGATGCCTGTGCCCTGCAGGGAGGGCATGATGCCTGTGCCTGAGGGAGAGATGATGCCTGTGCCCTGTGGGAGGGCATGATGCCTTGCCCTGAGGGAGGACATGATGCCTGTGCCCTGCAGGAGGGCATGATGCCTGTGCCCTGCAGGAGGGCATGATGGCTGCCTGTGGGAGGGCATGAGTGCCTGTGCCTGCAGGAGGGCATGATGCCTGTGCCCTGAGGAGGACATGATGCCTGTGCCCTGCCGAGAGCATGAGCTGAGCATTCCTGCAGGCAGACACCTTCTTGCTCAGCATCTTGCAGTCCAGAGCACCAAGCCTGGCTTCCTGCGCAGATGTTCCTCAGGGCCCCTTTCCTAGGGTCTCCACGCAGACCTGGTTCCTGGCAGTCCTAGCTCTCCTTCCCTTCCAGGTCTATTTTTATGTGCCAAGTTCCAAGCTCCCCACCTCCACTCCTTTCCTCGTGGGACCCTCATCAGCTTTCATAAATCAGGGCTTCCTTTGTCCTCTCCTGGGCCTCTGACTCAGCCTCGCATCTCGCCAGTGGGCTACTGGCCCACTCTGGCAGCTCACTCAAGCCTGGTTTTGCCTCTGAGGAATGGTGCCTATGGAAGCACTAGCACTTCAGCCAGAGTTCTGACATGTGTGCTCAGGACCACGACCTGGAGCAAGCACAGCAAGTGCCAGGAGGGCACGTACGGGTGGACTGAACAATCGCTCTGATTTGGATGGGTCCTGGGTGGGCCTTCAAGCACCGCAGACACGGGACCCATTGACCACCACCTTACTCTCTTTCATGTTTCAGAGCTTGCAGAGATTTCTTGCAGAATCCACCTTTTGAATAAGACACTTGGTGCTTCCCTGGTCCAGTTTCTCTCAACGCCTGTGATGTCCTGGAGACCTTCATTTCACTGGGTCAAGTAGATGAGAAGAACTGAGATGTTCCTCTAGTAGGTGTGCCCGATTCTATGAGAATGACCGACAACGAGGGGAACCTCCAGCTGACCTGCTCTTCACTTTCTGATAGACTCAGAATAGCTCCAAGAGAAGTCGCTGTCCGGTCCTTCATGCTGGGAGAAACGTTACTCATTCACCACCTCACACCCTCCATTAGATAGAGGCTGGGCCTCCCTGTATTAGCGGCTTCTATTTAGTAATTGATTTATCTTTAATCGGATCAGTGAGATACACAAAGTTGTTCATGTTTGGGTTTCAGTCATACAATATTCCAAACCCGTCATTTCCCATCAACAATGTCCCCACTTTTCCTTAGCCACTCCCACTCTATGGCTACTCCTCCTCCTCCTCTCTCTCTCTCTCTCTCTCTCTCTCTCTCCCACCACTTTGGGCCTTATGGTTTACAATACAGACACTGAAAAGTTATTAGGTATATCCCTCTCCCACTTTCTTCACCACTTAGTTTCTGCTCAAATTGATCTTTTCTGGCAACTATTTTAGTCCACTTCTTCATCTGGGTTCAAGGAACCTCAGGAAGCCAAGGAGAAATCCTGAGCTGATAGGAGTGGAAGGTCCTTCCTGGGCTCTTGGCAAATCAGCTTTGACTCTTCATCCCTCAGTCTCTCCTCTTGCAAAGCCTATCATTAAGGTAGAAGCAGCCTCGCCTCGTTCCATCAACACATTTATAATTTTATTAGCTACCAAATTTTAGCCTGCATTTTTGTTAAAAAGACACTGATGTCAAAATGTCCTCAAGAATTAGCACATGGAGTGAACTTGGTCTTGCCAAAGTGGCACCTACACTGTGAGATCAGAGTCAGTTTCAGGAGCAGGCCAGCAGCTAGTAGGGAATGCACACGTGCTAGATGCCAAGTTGTCCCAAACACCACCTAAGTTAACCCAGAGCAGTAAGGCAGCCCCCAAGCACCACCAGGTATGGCTGCTCTGACCCCAAAACAAACAAAAACAGCTCTCGCCTTTGAGTCTCACTAACTGGGTTATGAAACAATCCTCAAGCGGAGAGATAGTCCAACAGGGACAGTGTTTGTCTTGCCCGCACTGAGCCCAGGAGGAATCTCCGCACACCTCAGGGTCTCTGAGCCCTTCTAGGAACGCAGCGAGCCAGGAGCAAGCTCCTGAGCATAGCCGGGCACAACCAAGCATTCCCACCCCAAACCCCAAATAAACGACTCTACAGCACCTCTCTGCCCTCTGTCCAGTCTCTCCCAGTTCCCTCTGACTCAAACTGTCCCTTTCTCCCTTCAACAAAGTCAAGTCAAGCCACGGGGAAAAGAGACCACAGTGACCTCGGGTGAGTATTACAGCCCTTCCCAGCCACAAACTCTGGCCTAGAAGCAAAGGTTTGTTTCTGGCAACCAGCAACAATGTTTCGCTGATGCCTGGGTCCCCTCCCAGAGTACTTCCTCCTGTTATCAAGTCTAAGGAAGTTTCAGGAAAAAGTAAGATGAAATGTTTACTTGGGGCTGAGTGTTGCTAGAATGTTGGCCTCTAGGGCGCTCTGCATCAGTCATGCCCTGCCCATCAGCCTGGGCTTGAGAGAGCCCAGACACAGGTGTCAGCTCAGTAACAACTCCCAGCCATTCTGGGGTGGGGTGGGAGATCGCCCCAGGCTTTAGTTTGTTGATCTCACTGCTTGGCTCCTGGAAGGGCTCATTTGGGCTTACTTGGAACTCATGGTGCTGTGTGAGTTCCACATCAAGAGACCTCATGAAGTCTGGAGTCTGATAACAGGGAAGGTCCAGCAATAGATGAGGGTCTGAGCTACTGTAGTTGCCTGAGCCAAAGGCGCTTTCCGCTTACTGAGCTCGGAAGGGAATTAATGTCTGCTTGAGACGCTCAGTCCCCATCCAGGAAAGAAGTTTCGTATCCCCAAGAACCGCATGCGAAGTGGATTTTCCTTTCCTGTAGGGAGTGGAGGCGAGCCAAGAGTATGTGGGTTAGAGTCAACAATAAAACGGCTCCATAGAGCTGAGAATCCATCTTTAGAGAGTAGGCAAAGTAATTGTGTCGCTGGTATAATGAATGCTGTCCTGATAATGGTGCTCGATAAATAAACACCCGAGCTGCATGCTCCTGTCTAATTGCGGATGTATGCTTTGCTTTCTTTCTTTCTTCTTTGTTTTTAACCCCTGGAGATTTGTTGTGACCCAGCCTGAACCTTGCTTGTCTGACCCTGGAAGGAAAGTAATCTGTCTTGTCTTATGCCCTATGCAGCCTGGCTTGTAAACAATACATAGAACCCCTCCTGAATATTTGCAATAAAAGCAAAATTCTGACTGACCTCATTCTCCCACAGAAACAAGAAAACCCATTTGAGAGTTGAGACGTATTGGTTTGCTCTTGACTCTCTTGTGTCGGGACCGGCCTCATGGCTCTGAGCTGTTCAATTCTCAAGTTCAGCAGGGCCTGTTTGGACCTTGATAAGGAGCACGTGAAGCCCTGGAGTAGCGACAAAGTGCTTCGGTAAAGGCCAGGCTCAGGGGGACGAAAGTGGACACACACTGAGGATCAGGTCCATGTGGATAAATCATTCTTACAGGAATGGACACAGCAGCATGATAAACGTCCAAAGCAGATTCTGTGGCCTTTTGGTTTCCTTGCTTTGTTCCTTAATTACTACCAGGCAACC
>JAJIBD010003123.1:0-34035 GCA_021461705.1 Cryptotis parvus | reverse complement strand
AAAAAATGAGGTAAAATGAAATAAAAAAACACAGTGGAAGGCCATCATAGCAGAATAATAGCTACTGAAGAAAGAATTAGTGATCTCGAAGACGAGTTCCAAAGATTCTGTACACAACACCAGAAGATAGAAAAAAAGGCTCACAATTCCGAACAGACAACAAGAGATAATCGGGATGAAGCCAGAAGAAACAACATACGGATCATTGGGGTCCCAGAAGGGCAAGAAGAAAACCCTGATGAAGAAGAAACTGTCAAAGCCATCATTGCTGAAAGTTCCCGGAACTAAAGAATGCTTGCCTCAAGATCCAAGAGGCCCGTAGAATACCAGCTAAAAAGAAACCCCAACAAGAATACTCCAAGACACATCTTAATAAAAATGACAAAAACTATAGATAGGGATAGAATACTGAAAGCAGCAAGATCAAAGAAGGAAATCACATACAAAGGAACATCTCTAAAAATTTACAGCAGACTTCTCTGATGAAACACTCCGAGCCCGAAAACAATGGTGGGATATTGCGAAAAGGCTCAATGAACTGCAGGCTTCACCGAGAATTCTTTACCCGGCCAGGCTCACATTCAGATATGAAGGAAAGATACACAACTTCATGGATAAGCAACAACTCAGGAACTTCATGGACTCAAAGCCAACTTTAAAAGAAGGACTGAAGGGTCTACTCTAATGCGACCAAACCCATAAGCACAACAAACACAAAAAGAAAGATGGCACAAAATCCAATGACAATAATCTCTCTCAATGTCAATGGTCTAAATGCACCAATTAAGAGACACAGAGTAACAAAATGGATTAAAAATTGAACCCAACATTCTGCTGTCTACAAGAAACGCATCTGAATAAGCAGAACAAACACAGACTCAGAGTCAAAGGTTGGAAGACCATTCTCCATGCAAACAACTCCTCCAAAAGGCTGGTGTGGCCATATTAGTATCAGATAATATAGACTTCCAGGCTTAAAAAGGTTAGAAGGGACAACGAAGGCCACTTCTTATTAATTAAGGGGTATGTACACCAGGAAGAAATTACACTACTAAACATATATGCACCCAATGAGGGGCCAGCAAAATACATAAAACAACTGCTAAGAGACCTCAAAGAAGACATTGACAGTAGCACAATAATAGTTGGAGACTTCAACACTGCTCTATCAACGATGGATAGATCAACAAGACTGAAACTCACCAAGGAAATATTGGACCTGAAGGAAGAAATGGAAGAAAGAGAGCTAGTGGATATATACAGGGCTTTTCATGCCAAAAAAGCTGAATACACATTTTTCTCTAGTGCACATGGAACATTCTCCAAGATAGACCACATGCTGAGCCACAAAGCATACCTCAATAAAATTAAAAAGATAGAAATTATGTCAACTATCTTTTCAGACCATGATGCACTGAAAATGGAAGTTAACCGTACGCAAAAACAGGGAGTCAAACCAAACACCTGGAAACTGAACAGCTCACTGCTGAACAACAAATGGGTCATAGAAGAAATCAAACAGGAAATCCAAAGATTTCTGGAAATAAATGAAAATGAAGATACCAATTATAAGAACTTGTGGGACACGGCAAAAGCCGTGTTAAGAGGGAAGTTTATAGCCCTGCAAGCATTCATCAGGAAACAAGAAAGGGCCCACATAAATAACCTGACTACACAGCTGAAGACATTAGAAAAAGACCAACAAAAGGAGCCCAACCCAGGCAGAAGAAGGAAATAATAAAACTTAGAGAGGAAATCAATGAGTTGGAAACCAAAAAAAAACAATCCAAAAGATTAATGAAACCAAGAGCTGGTTTTTTTGAAAAAATAAACAAGATTGACAAACCATTGGCAAGACTTGTAAGGACAGGGAAAGAGAAAACCCAAATAAACAGAATCAGAAATAAAAAGGGTGACATCACAACAGAAACCGCAGAAATCCAAAAGATCATCAGAGATTACTTTGAGAGCCTGTATGCCGTGAAACATGAGAATCTAGAAGAAATGGATCAATTCCTGAAGTCCTATAACCTCCCACGGCTGAAACAAGAAGACCTCCAATACCTGAATAAACCCATCACCATCGAGGAAATAGAAACAGTAATTAAAAGTCTGCCCAAACACAAAAGCCCAGGTCCAGACGGGATTCCCTAGTGAACTCTACCAAACCTTTAAGGAGGACCTACTGCCTGTCCTTTTCAAGCTCTTCCAGGAAATAGAAGAAACAGAAACACTCCCAAACAGCTTCTACGAGGCACATATCACCCTGATACCCAAAGCAGGGAGAGACAACACAAAGAAAGAAAACTACAGACCAATATCCCTGATGAACACGGATGCTAAGATCTTCAACAAAATACTAGCAAACAGAATCCAAAGACTCATCAAGAAGATTATACATCATGACCAAGTTGGATTCATCCCGGGAATGCAAGGATGGTTCAACATTCGCAAGTCAATCAACATAATACATCATATCAATAAAAGAAAAAAATAAAAACCATATGATCCTTTCAATAGACGCAGAAAAAGCATTTGACAAGATCCAGCACCCGTTCATGATTAAAACGGCTCCAGAAAATGGGAATTGAAGGGACTTTCCTCAAGATAGTTACAGCCATCTACCAAAAGCCCACAGCAAGCATCATTCTAAATGGGGAAAAGTTGAAAGCCTTCCCCCCTGAGATCAGGGACAAGACAAAGGTTGCCCCCCTCTCACCTCTTTTATTCAATATAGTACTGGAAGTACTTGCCATAGCAATCAGAGAAGAAAAGGACATCAAGGGCATCCAGATAGGCAAGGAAGAAGTCAAGCTATCATTATTTGCAGATGACATGATATTATACCTAGAGAACCCTAAACTCTCTACCAAAAAACTCCTAGAAACAATAGACGCATATAGTAGAGTGGCAGGATACAAAATCAACACCCAAAAGTCAGTGGCTTTCCTATATACAAATAGCTAAACAGAAGAAAGGGATATTAAGGAAACAATTCCATCTCACAATTGTGCCACAGAAAATCAAATACCTAGGAATCAACTTACCCAAGTATGTAAAGGACCTGTACAAAGAAAACTACAAGACACTGCTCCAAGAGATAAAAGAGGACACAAGAAAATGGAAACACATTCCCTGTTCATGGATGGGGAGAATCAACATTGTCAAAATGGTAATACTCCCTAGAGCTCTGTACAGATTCAATGCAGTCCCTATAAGGATACCGATGACATTCTTCAAAGAAATTGACCAAACGCTCCTGAAATTTGTATGGAACAATAAACCCCCCAGGATAGCTAAAAGCAATCCTCGGGAAAAAGAAGATGGGAGGCATCACCTTTCCCAACTTCAAACTGTACTACAAGGCAGTAGTAATTAAAACAGCATGGTATTGGAATAAAAACAGACCTGTGGACCTATGGAATAGAATAGAGTATCCTCACACCCAACCTCAAACACATGATCATTTAATCTTTGATAAAGGTGCAATGAGTCTAAAATGGAGTAAGGAAAGCCTCTTCAACAAGTGGTGTTGGGAAAACTGGGCAGCAACATGTAAAAAAATGAATTTGGACCTGTGTCTAACACCATGCACAAAAATCAGATCAAAATGGACTAAAGATCTCAATATCAGACTTGAATCCATAAAGTACATTGAAGAAAATATAGGAAAAACCCTCCACGACATTGAAGCTAAAGGCATCTTCAAAGGTGAAACATCACTAACAAAGCAACTAGAAGAAAAGATAAACATATGGGACTACATGAAACTGAAAAGCTTCTGCACCTCAAAAGAAACAGTGACTAAGATACAAAAGCAGTCCACAGAATGGGAAAGAATATTCACCCAATACCCATCTGATAAGGGGTTAATATCCAGGATATATCAGGCACTGGTAGAACTTTACAAGAAGAAAACAAACAACCCCATCAAAAAATGGGGACAAGAAATGAACAGAAACTTCAGCAAGGAAGAAATTCGAATGGCCAAAAAACATATGAAAAAATGCTCATCATCACTAATCATCAGAGAGATGCAAATCAAAACAACAATGAGATACCACTTTACACCACAGAGACTGGCACATATTCAAAAGAGCAAGAACAACAAGTGCTGGCGTGGATGTGGGGAAAAGGGGACACTCATCCATTGTTGGTGGGAATGCCGGCTGGTACAGCCTTTCTGGAAAACAATATGGACTTTCCTCCAAAGACTAGAAATTGAACTCCCATTTGACCCAGCCATACCACTCCTGGGAATCTACTCTGGGAAACCAAAAATACGCAGCGGAAACACCATCCCTACTTTTATGTTCATAGCAGCATTATTCACAATAGCCAGAATCTGGAAGCAACCAGAGTGCCCGAAAATCGATGACTGGATAAAGAAGCTTTGGTACATCTACACAATGGAATACTATGCAGCTGTTAGGAAAAATGAAGTTATAAAATTTGCCTATAAATGGATGGACATGGAGAAGATTATGTTGAGCGAAATTAGCCAGAAGGAGAGAGAGACAGATACAGAATGACTGCATTTATTTGCATGGCATAAATATATATGTACATATTATGATACCAATATCCAAGGTCAAGTGAAACATATATCAGGAGGTCTGGTCAAAGGTGGAGATTATCACAAACGTGTGGGAGTCAGAGTTTAGGTAAGACAGAAAATGGAACAGGGGGCTAATAATAGTCGAGGGTACTAATGCCAACCTAGAACTGAGCATTAAATAGAGGCAAAAGGATACACATGACAACCTTTTAATGTATGTTCTGTAATCCATAGTCTGGAAGGGAAGGAAAAGAGAAAGAGAGAGAAAGGGAAAGAAATAAAGAACCTGCCATGGAGCAGGGCTGGGGAAGGGGAGGGAACCGGGGATGTTGGTGGTGGGAGATGGGCACTGGTGGAGGGACGGGTGCTGAAACAATGTATGACCAAAACCCAAACATGAACTTTTTAATTGTATATCTTTTTATTTGTATATCTCACGGTGGTATAATAAAATACCTAAAAAAAAAAAATATGAGGACACCCACAAAAAAAAAAAAAAAAAAGAAAGAACCTAGATGTTAGACTGGACACCCCAAACCTCTAGCACACTGGGCTTCAGGGGAGCCATTCCCCAAGAGAGAAGAAGGGGTGGGGGACGGAGACCAATGGGCACAGGAGAGCATGGCCGGGCAGCTGCCAACACCCACAGATGGTCCCACACACTCAGGATCCAAGTAGGGGCAGATCCGCCAACCCACAGTAACCCGGTTATGAGAGACATAAAAGGCTATAGCACAGCACATCGGGACTTGGAGTGGAGAGATAAGTACCTCAAAAATAGACAGCTGACACGTGGGCCACAGAACTTTTCCTCACACAAGGCACAGGGATGTGGAAGGCAGTCCTGTCCCCAACAATAGCCACCAGTGGTCTGGGCAGCAGAAATGCCACCAACCACTAGACAGCATAGAAGTGGTACACAGAAATATTCCCCATTACAAACTCAGGAAGTGGAGGCAGAACTACCCCCCCACTACAACACAGGAGAAATGCAGAGTCACAAATGTTCCCTAATAGTAGACACCTGGGATAAGGGGAGCAAAATGTCCCTCACTGCAAGACTGCAAGGATGTGGGGGGCCAAATTGTCTCGACACTCTTCATCAGAGTCCGTTGGGGAGAAAATTCCGAAGGCAAACAGTTTCAGGGAAGAGGAATATCCCCAATAGCACATATCTAGGCATCCTCAGGAACAGAAACAGCTCCACCCACCCTCCGACGAGGCCAGACAAGAGAAGGAAAGGGAAATGACCATGCTTTACCTTCTAGCCCCCAATCGGAGTATTAGAATCAAGACAGACCCGCAGACCATTGGAACAGAGTCGAATACCCCAACACACACTCTTGAAATATAGGATCACCTGATCTTTGAGAAAGGAACAAGGAATGTGAGGTGGAGCATGGAAAATATCTGCAATCAATGGGGCCTGGACAAGTAGACAGCTACGTGCAAAAAAATGGACTCAGACCTCTGATTGGAATACAATAAATCTAAAAAGCAAAAATACATTTAAATTTGAAAAGTAAATAAACTCTTGCTCGGGGAGCCTGGAGTGGAGAATGCCTCCCTCGCCCCTGCTCTCTGACCCGGGTGTTTAGGTTTGGGTACGTCAGGATATAAGCCGTTTGTGGGCTGCTTTGCAGAAGGCCAGAAAGAGCGTTTTCTGCTTTCAGAGTCCAATTCTGTCCAGGAGGGCGGGAGACCTGGCTCGGGGGGGACTAGTGCAGGTTTTGCTGCAAGAGGGCTCGTCTGTTCCCTGGCACCACAGGGTCTCCCCAGCACAAAACCAGGAGTAACCGGAGATGCCCCCAAAACCCAAATGCTCTCAGATATATGTCGGGGCAATGAGGCTGAACAAAGGAGTTCCTGGGAGGGCACGTGGGGTTGCTGAGAGCCTTACAGGAAACCTTTGTTCACAGGGGCTCATGCTCAGAAACTCACTTGTGGCAGAGGGCAGCCCTACGTGGCCCAGATCAAACTGGGCCACACTCAAACCTGAGGGTCATGGCTCCAGACCAAGGAAGGTCTGAGCAGGGCCTCGCCCTCGCCCAGTGCATGTTTTCTGTTCAGGGAAGGGCACCCCTGTGAGTAACGGGGGCTGCAACCCTCAGGGCAAGCGAATTCCTAGACACTGAACTGGGGGTTTGCAGACTAATGACTTGTAGCAGAGCAGAGAGGAAGACAGAGGGCGGGTCCGCTCCCCCCCTGACCTTCACTGTCCTGCTCATGAGTGCATCAATACATGGACATGGATCCTTAGCAGGCCCCTGTGGGTGTGGTCACAGGGTGGGGTGCGTTTTCCAGGGGAGGTCACATGACTCTGGATTGTGGGGAGCCCATTCCATGGGGTCTCGCTGTGTCCACAGCCTGTCACCTGCATGCCCCTCCTATCTGTTCCTTCGGGCCCTCTGCAGAGACCTCACCTTGCCGCCTAGCCGGAGTTCGTGCCTGACACTTTGTGGCCAAAACATGTTCACAGGGGAAAGGCCTGCAAACCTTCAGATAGTTGCCAACGTCCTAGGACAGGATGGAATTTCCCTGCCCGAAGTCCTAAGGAAAATGGTGAACGAACTGTGTCCACTGAGCTCCCAGAGAGCATACACCCACAGACACACTGTTCCCCACCTTCAGAGAAGGATTTTTATCCTCAGCCCAGGCGCCAGCGAGAGGGACAGCTCCCAAGGACCCAGGGAGTGGCCGCAAAGCACATGCCCAGGGCAGGGAAGGACGGGGTCACTCAGCGGGTACATAAGACCGGGCAATATGTGGGGATATCAGGTGCTTGGCGTCAGGCCACAGGACTCTCCAAGCAGATCGGTCATAGATGCAGTGTGTGCATTGAGAGGATTTGCAGGAGAGTGCAGAGGGAAAAGCAGAGAAGGGTCTGGCTGCCCCACCACCACGTGTGGGAAAGCAGCTCCCCACAGGGATGAACAGAGTCTCAGGGGAAGGGGGCAGTGCAGGGCTGGGGAGAGGTGGTAAGTCATGGAAGAGCCTCCAGGGAGGCTTAGAAAGTGACATCGCTGTCCAACAGGGGGAGCCTGTCAGTGCTGGCTCAAAGGCCATTTGCCTGAGTTCAAGGAAGAAGGGAGCAGAGAGAGGAAGACAGAGAGGACAGTGAGAGCAGGAAGGGCAGGAGCAAGAACTCTCAGAGGAAGGAGAAGGCAGGGGCGGGGTGGAAAAGTGTTGTGCAAAGGAGATAAAGGACAGAGAAGAGAGGACGATGGGGAGTGAGGGCGGCGTGGACAAAGACTGGACACCACCTCTGCCAGGTCAGACCTGGGAGAGCTCTGGGGCTAATGCCAGTTGTTGGGGGCCGAGGCTGGCATCTGTGGGCGAGATGGTTGGGAATGTGAAAGTGGTGCACTGGGCTCTGAGCGAGCAGAAAGGATCTGTGTCTGGAGCAACGTGCTGCCCTCTGAGAGTGCTCCCCGCCCAAACTCTTGTCCTGGAGTCCCAGTCACCAATCGAGGGGGCAGTGCGAAGAGTCAAGGGGGCAGGGGAGGCCTGGCAGGCCCAGCAGGGTACTGGGCCTGAAGGGCAGGAGGGGGTGCAGCCGCCATTGTGCTGTCACCTTCCATCTGGGTGGGCACCTGCACTCCTGGGAGTTGTGGATTTCTCACTGGCCAATGGGGTTTCAGTGCTGGGGCCACGCCCACGAGCCCCGCCTATAAAGCCCCATGTCCCGCCCCTGGTGGCACCCTCTCTGCAGCGACCCCTCAGCGAGCAGTGGCCACAACCCTCTTCCCTATTTTGACCCTAGAATTCCCATTTCCCGGTTTGACGATTGTATTGGAATCTTAGAGGAGACAAAAGACAGTAGGACAAAGGACGGTAAGTGCAGGGGCCAACAGGGCTCAGCCTGTCCCATCTCTAGAAGCCTCTGCCCTCAGCAGGGACTCGGGGACTGTGGGACAGGGATGCCCCAGAGAGCCCTCCCAGGGCCAGTTCCCTCTTCCTGGCCCCAAAACAGGACTTGCGGGCTCGAAACACCTCCGACGCCTCCACAGGTGCCCTCCAATGCGCAGGGCCAAGAGGGGGTGACTTGGTGCTCACAAAGGCAGGAGGACTTTGGTGTGTGGTGCCTTGCCAACAACCCAGACTCTCAACTGAAAGGCTGTGGGTGGTTCTCAAGGGACAGAGTCTAAGGGGCGGACTTGGAGGCTAGCTAGGGGACACCAGGTGGCCTGCTGCATTCCTGTGGTGATCACAGACAGGAGTCTGCTGGGCTGAGGGCTCAGAGCACTGCGCAGTGGACAGAGGGGCCAGGCTGTCCCGGCGGGGAGGTGCCAGGGGATGTGGGCCCGTCCTCCACACACTTCCTCAGGAGCCGAAACCAGACCAGGCAGGAGGTGGGGGAGGCAGAGCCAGAGCAGGAGGAGGCCTACAGCAGGTCTTCCCATGAGGTTGGGAACGAGGATCGAGCATGCCCCTGGATATGGGCGATGGCCTCTCTTCCTCTTAGAGATGTGCATCTCTTCCTCTTAGAGGCGGAAGGCGGAAAAGAACATCCACCCCTCAGGATGGGATCCCAACTATCACGCAAAACACACAGCCCCGAAACAGTGAGTGGGCTTGTTTCCGGCGGTCCCCAGACGTGGACACCCTCGGCGGGGGAGGAGGGAGTAGAGCAGAGAAAGGGAGGCAAAGTCCACACGGGCAGGTAGGAGGCCCAGTGAAGATGCCAAAGGGATGGCTGGGGGGGAGTAGCTCCTCATTGTTCCCTCCCTGAATGTCAAGGGAGAGCCGGACTAACAGAGACTCACCCAAGCAGGACAGAGTTGGGCTGGAGGCTTCCGGCAAGGTGGGAGATGGGGAAGATTCAAGGCAATAACCCAAAGTTTTCCCAAGGAGAGGGGCCAACTAGGGCTAACGAGCAGTTGTGCAGTGGACTGGGTGTGTGAGGTCAGCATGGAGGGGGCAGTGTCTCCCTGACGTCATCCTAGTCATTGGAGGAAAGGTGGGGGACTAGGGCGGGCGGCTTCCTTACGGGGTCACATCCTGAAGTGGCTGCCCTTACCTCTTCTCCTGCCTCTAGTCCACAGAACCAAGGGGGCGAGAGGACAGCCAGCGCAAGGACAGCCAGCAGCTGGTAATTGTGAGGACTTGGAGAGGGGAAGGGGCTTGCCAGAGGGCCCCACCCCTCTGGATCGAGGAGGGTGGAAACATTGAGGGAGTGAGGAGAGACCAATTTCCCAGTTCAAGAGACACCAGAGCAGGTGGCAGGCGGAAAGGCAGGGGAAACCATGTTTAAATTTCAATCTTTCACGTGCAAGAAGAAGGTGCCGCGTACAATACAGGAGATGAGCTGAGACACTTGGGCACCCTCCGCCAAGAATGTGCTGTGCCCCACAGGCAGGGGTGGGTGTGGGAGATGGTGCCCCTGCCCATGTCCGCCAACACCTGTCCACCTCCAATGTGTTCTTTGACTGGGGGCAGCCTCGTGCCACAGGCCGCAGTGCTCAGGTGCTTTTCCGGACTCTGTGCTCAGGAGAGAGCCTTGGCAGTGCTCAGGAGCTCCCCAGTGCTGTTGGGAATGAGAGCAAGATGGTCGGGTGCCAAGCCCTCCCTGGCCTTACTGCCATTCTTGCCCTCCAATTGTTTGCAGGGAACCCAACTGGAACAAAAGAAAACATCTGTGGGTGAGTGATTCCGAGTGTGGGGCTTGGGATCAAGGTTTTCAAGCATGTGATATAGGGTCGGGCATGGCAAAAGGAGTGGCTTCGAGTGCCCAGGTGGGCGGTGCAGTGAATGGGGCATTGTGACATGGGGGAGTCAGGCAGAGAATTCTAGGGCCCACACATGGACCCCTTGCTTCGGCCTTGTCCCTAAGACCCTCTTCCAGGGTGCCTGGAGGCTCCAACGGTTCCAAACCTCAAAAGAACCAACGGTGAATGAACCCGGAACTGCGGGGCCCTGAGAGCAATAAGCAGTCCACAGACATGGGCACGAGGACCCCTAAGTCCAGTATGTGGACCATGGAGTTTTGGGGTGGGTGAGGCTCGGGCGCCTTCACTTCTCCTCCCCTCCCCAGGAACACCAGGTCCAGCGACTGAGCCACCATCTGAGCCACCATCACGCCTGAATGGCGACAATTTACGAAGAGTGGCGAAAGAGTTCGGTAGAGAACTGGTGAGTGGGAGAACAGGGGCAGACTCCTGTGTGGGTCCAGGGCACTGAGCTGGTCTCCAGGAGCAGGGGCAGCGCCTCCTGCAGCCTGAGGGCCCGGGTGTGGGCTGAGCGGCCTAGGTCAGGCTGTTCCCAGACACAGAGGAAGGTGATGGGGCGCCTTATCCTCCGCCTCTGAGCCCACACGGCGAGCCCCCCAGCAGCCACCGAGGTCAGGTCACATAGTGAGACTGGTGCAGGGATCTCCTGCCAACCGCACCCCTCCACACTAGGCCTTTCCTGGGGGACCCATCAGCCCTCTGTGCCTTGACTTTCCAGTCTTCAATGGTCAGGTGGGACTGACTGTGACCCCATCACCCCACATTAGGTGATTGAGAGGACAGTCCAGGGTGTCACCCACTGAGCGGTTTGGGGTGGCGCTCCCTGGCCCACCTTACAGCAGAAGGTCCTAAGGTTTGGGGAGAGGGGCTGGATTAAAGGCTCGAGGCAGGGGATATCCCATGCATTAGGCCCTGGTGAGAGACCCCCAAGAGGGCCTGTGCAGGGGCAGGTGCCCCAGGAGCTGGGCCTGGCCATCATGTCGGAGCGCAGCATCTCCTGCCTGGCATCTGGACATTTCCCGCCTGTCCTCACTGCCACTGTCCTGCTCACAGATTGAGTCTCAGGACGAGTGGGCTCATGACCTGCTGCCACACTGGGCTGGATTCTGCCACACAATGGAGAAGCACTTAGCTACCATCGACCTCCAAGTCAAGCAACATCAGGTCCGTGCCTCCCAAGTGCAGCAGCTCCAGCAGCAGGTGATGCAGCAGACACAGCTCCTGGTCGAGCTCCAGAAGCAGCAGGCAAGAGACCACGTCCTGTTGAGCTTCGCCATCAGGCAGCTTCGAGACCAAGGTGACAGAGGGCCCCTGGGCTCGGGACTGGACACCTGCGGCCGGCCCCCGCCCCTGCCTCCTCACCCAGTACCTTCACCTTTAGGGGCTCCTGGGAGAGGCCGTCCCACGAAAAACCAGCAGCTCCGGAGGCTGATGTTCGCAAAAGGGTGCCCTGAAAATGGTGAGTAGCCGGGTGCCCTGGAGGGAGACCGCCCCCTGGGCGCCAGGAGGCCGGGCTACCGGGCAGGGGTAGCAGGAAAGACCCCACCAGGCCCTATCCAGCCCCCATGGTTGTCTGATACCCTGGGGCTGCTCCACAGCCAATCCAGTGCCACGGGGCAGAGCGGTAGAGGCAGACTTGCTGGTGGTTCCCGAGCGACACAATGAGCTGCTGATGGAGCCGAAGAAGGCGGCCAGGCTGCAGGAGCCTGTTGCTCAACATCGCACACCGCAGGCGGTGCACAACATCAAGGCGGCCGCGAACAAGCACTGCGCTGTGCAAGAGGCTGCAGAGCCGCAAGCTGGGTCCCAGAGTGCAGCTGGAGCAGGGCGGAAGACCTCGACACCCCTCTTCCCATTCTTCTACCGCTCCGATGGACCCCACCCTCTCCACATCCAATTTATATAGCCCAACCCGTCCTCCCTCCCGTCCCCCCTTCCACCCTTTTCCTGCCTCTCTTTGCATCCACCTTCTATGTTTTCCTGCCTCTCTTTCCATCCACCTTCTATGTTTTCCTGCCTCTCTTTCCATCCTACTTCTACATTTTGCCACCAACACCATGGCCATGGGCCACGGAAATTTCACTCCGCACAGTGATCCAAATTGATTGTGGGCAGAAACACCCTATTTCCTCTAAGGCCCAGGGATGCAGTTGGACAAAAATGACCCCAGTAGACCCCAGTGTAGAGGGGTGTCAGAAATACCCTCCCTCAGTAGACCAGAGGGTAGCGGGGTCATAAATGCCCTCCCCCAGTGGACCCCAGGGAAATGGGGGTCAGAAATACCCTCCCCACATACCTGGAGGTAGCCAAAAATACCCTTCCAAACCTGAACCCAGGCTTGAGGGGTGCAGTAATACCCTCCCCCCACTGGACCCCAGGGTAATTAAGGGTCAAAATAGCCTTCCCACACTAGAACGCAGGCTGGGGCAGAAATGCCCTCCTCCACTAACCCAGGGTAGCGGGGAAAATGCCCTCCACCCCAGGGTAGCGGGGGGCAGAAATGCCCTCCTCCACTAGTCCCCAGGGTAGCGGAGGAGAGAATGCCCTCCTCCACTAGACCCCAGGGTAGCGGGGGCAGAAATGCCCTCCTCCACTAGACCCCAGGGTAGCGGGGGCAGAAATGCCCTCTCCCCCTAGACCCCAGGGTGCGGCGGGCGAAATGCCCTACTCCACTAGTCCCCAGGGTTAAGCGGAGGAGAGAAATGCCCTCCTCCACTAGACTCCAGGGTAGCGGGGGCAGAAATGCCCTCCTCCACTAGACCCCAGGGTAGCGGGGGGCAGTATTGCCTTCCTCCACTAGACCCCAGGGTAGCGGGGGCAGAAATGCCCTCCTCCACTAGACCCCAGGGTAGCGGGGGGCAGAAATGCCCTCCTCCACTAGACCCCAGGGTAGCGGGGGCAGAAATGCCCTCCTCCACTAGACACCAGGATAGCGGGGGCAGAAATGCCCTCCTCCACTAGACCCCAGGGTAGCCGGGGGCAGAAATGCCCTCCTCCACTAGACCCCAGGGTAGAGGGGGCAGAAATGCCCTCCTCCACTAGACCCGGAGGTTAGCGGGGGGCAGAAATGCCCTCCTCCACTAGACCCCAGGGTAACGGGGGAGGGGAAAGGCCCTCCAACATTAGACCGAGGGTTGTAGGAGTCAGAAATCCTCTGCCCAACTAGATTTGGTGGTCGGAGGAGCAAGGAAGGTCGAGGGCTGCGAGCTCTGTCCCTTTATCTCACTGTTCTAGCCGCAATTCTGGCAATATATGGACGTCCATCCACACCAGTTGTGTGTTCCTGCACATGGCTGGTTCTGTCAACAAGGCACGTGGTCCTGGGTATAGAGAGCAGGTTTCATGGGGTCTCAGCACATCCAGCGCCTGCCACCTGCTACCCCTGCATAAGATTTGTGGGGTCCCAAGGACAGTCCCTCGAAGGCTTTGTGAGGAGGAAGAGCATGATGCCTGCAACCCCGACTCTGCCTTCCATTGCGGCATCTTGTTGCCTCACCTCCTTCTTGGTGCCCAGTTGTCTGTACTCCCCCTGCTGTGTCCACCCGAGAGATCCCTCCATGGCCCTGGGCTCAGTTTTGACTGGCCCTGAATTCCCAATCAGTCTCAGGTTGAAGACTTGAAAGCGCTCCTGCAGCCAGGTGGGGTGAAGGTGGTGTCCCCAAGCCAGGCACCGTCTGAATGCCCCCTGTCCAAAGAAGGACTGTGCGTTACCACACGGTATTAGCAGGATGCTTTAGCCAGAACATCTGCCGCTGGGCAAGACCCAGTCCATTTCCGGCACCCTGAGCCTTGCCTCCCGCTTCAGTGCTCAATATCAGATCACCATAATACAGGTGGAGCTCCAGTATCAGGTGCTGATGTGTCTCCGCCATGAGACCCCATGTCAGAGAACTCCAGGCCTTGCTTCCTCTGTTTTCCCCACACACTGGACACCTGGAGTCAGGCCAGGATGCGTCACACACTACTCAGTGACAGGGCGGGATGGGTGTCCAGGAAGATGGGCCAGGGTCCGGAGGGCCGAGTCCCTGTTGAAAGCACCGTCCTACTCCCCTGGAGACCTCTGGGAATGGGGCTGCCCATGTCCCTTTGTGCTGCTCACAGCTACTGGCCGATGCAGGTCAGGTTTGCCCAGAGCCAGGGCTGGTTTACCCCCAGTTCCTGACTCTGCCGCCTCTGCCGCCCGTGCACTTAAAAGCTGGGCACGCCCCACACGTTCTGCTGAAATGCGCCAAGTACCGCACAGTCACATCATTGCCTTAATATCCCCCTTTTTAATACTTATAGAACAAATCCAGGTAGTGGGACATTTATTTTTATTTTGGCTTTTTAGGTCCCCCGCATGCTCAGGGGTTTGTCCTGGCTCTGCCTTTCTGCCTTGAGGAATTACTCCTGGTGGTGCTCGTGGGACCATATGGGATGCCGCGGATTGAACCCTGGCCGGCACAGGCCGGCCGCCGCAAGGCAAAAACCCTACCCGCTGGACTATCCCTTTGGACCCGAAAGACATCTTCTTATGTAACCTAAGCCATATTCCTCAAGCCCGATATCCATTGTTTCCCTAACCCAATAGGGTTCTTAAGCATATGGTCAGGAATTTTGATTAATATCTTAATATCTTGACTATTCATCAATATCGTGGCTAGCCAAGCAAGTTACTAAGAGTATCTAGCTGGCACAGCAGAGCCTGGCAAGCTTTCGAGGCGTATTCCATATGCCAAAAAGCAATAGACCTGCTACCCATTTATAACCGATTTTCACTGACATAGGTAAATTGACTGGTTTTGAGTCTGCATCCGTGTGTTTCAGCGGCTCTCTTGAGACATTAAAGAAAATTAATGTGAATAATGTTAAAGATACCTATCTTTTGTTGCTTCAATAACCAAATTTTGAAAGTTTTTTGAGCACGTTTAACAATTCATCATTAGCCATAATATTTACTACAAATCATTTGCCAAAACTATCAATTTTCTACATGTCGCTTTGCCATAAATATCCAGTCACATAACTTAATTGTCTTCAAACCCCTAACCACATGGGAGGGATCACAGAAAAATAAAAAGCGGACAATTTGGTCCTGTCTGTCTCTATAGAAAGCTATGGTGCAATGAAGGCGGCAGGCAACTGTAGATTGAACCTCAAGGTCTTTTCCAGCTGAATTAAATAAAGATACCACCAAGAAATCTGCTCTTGCTGGATTAGACACGCCACCACATTAGCAGCCATTTTTCTGTCCGGATGCTGCAGCACATCAGAACCCCCCCCCCGCCCCCCCCGGGAGACTCTGACCTCAAGACCAGATTAACAGAGCAAATCGAGTTCGAGCCTAGGTAGGCAGCTTCAGAGGGGGGAATCACAGGGAATTTGAAAGATGGAGCTGGAGTCTCCCCTTCCTCTCTCCATTTTGTCTTGTTAGGGTCCGGAGTCCCAAGGTCTTAGGAATCACAAAGAAATCAGCCAGTAATGCAAAAGGCTAGAGGAGTTTATTAAGCAGCTAGCCGGGGTCAAGCTCTTAGGCATGCAGGCCAAGGCAAGACCCCGAGTAAGGGGAAGCTTTAGATTATATAGGCATAGTTCACGTCATAACCTGCACAAATTTAACATGATTCAAAGAAGGACATGGCTCAAGTTGCACAGACAACTTGTATTGTTATGTCCCTGGATGTTCTAAACATCAGTATGCCCTGCGTGCACCCGAGCAGTTTCTAGATAACAGGAGGGGCAGTGAAACTTCTTCCCAAGGCCAGATGGGGGTTGTGTGATGACAAGCCCTTGGTGACTTTCCACAGCAACATGGGGCCTTTTGGCTCATTAAACCTACCTGCTGTTTTTCTCCCCCTAACATTCCCCCTTTTTCAGCATCATGAGGAGTCTTCCTCATAGTTAGAATTATTAAGTTTCAGATACTGCTGTTTCAGATTCATGAGCTGCACTCTGTTGATGGGTTTTTGATGAAAGCAACTAGCCTATTAAGAAAGCAAGGTTTAAAAAGTCAATATACAAAGCTCTAGGGAGTATTACCATCTTGACAATGTTAATTCTCCCCATCCAGGAGCAGGGAAATGTGTTTCCATTTCCTCGTGTCCTCTTTTATTTCTTGAAGCAGTGTCTTGTAGTTCTTTTTTGTATAGGATTTGTCAAGATCGTCAAGAATGGTAATACTCCCTAGAGCTTTGTACAGATTCAATGCGGTTCCTATAAGGATTCCCATGACATTCTTTAAAAGAAATTGACCAAACACTTCTGAAATTCGTATGGAATAACAAACCCCCACGGATAGCTAAAGCAATCCTTGGGAAGAAGAAGATGGGAGGCATCACCTTTCCCATCCTCAAACTGTACTACAAAGCAGCAGTAATTAATACAGCGTGGTACTGGAATAAAAACAGACCTGTGGACCTATGGAATAGAGTTGAGTATCCTGACACCCACCCTCAAAGACATGATCAGTTAATCTTTGATAAAGGTGCAAAGAGTCCAAACTGGAGTAAGGGAAAGCCTCTTCAACAAGTGGTGCTGGGAAAACTGGACAGCTACATGTAAAAAAATGAATTTGGACCTGTGTCTAACACCTTGCACAAAAAATCAGATCAAAATGGATTAAAGATCTCAATGTCAGACCTGAATCCATAAAGTACGTTGAAGAAAATATTAGAAAAACCCTCCACGACATCGATGCTAAGGACATCTTCAAAGGGGAAACACCATTAACAAAGCAACTAGAAGAAAAGATAAATATATGGGACTACATGAAACTGAAGAGCTTCTGCACCTCGAAAGAAACAGTGACCAAGATAGAAAGACAGTCGACAGAATGGGAAAGAATATTCACCCAATACCCATCTGATAAGGGGTTAATATCCAGGATATATCAGGCACTGGTACAAATACATAAGAAAAAAACAGCCAACCCCATTAGAAAATGGGGAGAGGGGATGAACAGAAACTTTGACAAGGAAGAAACGAATGGCCAAAAGGCATATGAGAAAATGCTCATCATCACTAATCATCAGAGAGATGCAAATCCAAACAACAATGAGATATCACCTCACACCACAGAGAATGGCCCATATCCAAAAGGGTAAAAGCAACAAGTGCTGGCGTGGATGTGGGGGGAAAAGGGGACTCTCATACACTGTTGGTGGGAATGTCGACTTGTACAACCTTTCTGGAAAACAATATGGACATTCCTCCAAAGACTAGAAATTGAGCTCCCCTTTGACCCAGCCATACCGCTCTTGGGAATATACCCTGGAAAGCCAAAAACACACAGCGGAAACACAATCCGCACTTTTATTTTCATAGCAGCACTATTCACAATAGCCAGAACCTGGAAACAACCAGTATGCCCGAGAACTGATGACTGGATAAAAGAAACTGTGGTATATCTACACAATGGAATACTATGCAGCTGTCTGAAAAAATGAAGTTATGAAATTTTGCTATAAATGGATGGATATGGAAAGAATCATGTTGAGTGAAATTAGTCAGAAGGAAAGAGAGAGACATAGAATGACTGCATTTATTTGCATGACATAAATATACTAGGTGATCTTACCGAAGTGGAAATTACCACAAGCGTGTGGGAGTCAGAGGTTGGTTTAGATAGAGAAGGGAACATGTGTGAATAAATGTCTAAAGTTCTGATGCTAACATAGAACTGAGCATTAAATACAGACAAAAAAATGCAAATGATGGCTTCATGTGTACGTAGTGCACTTAGAAGTGTACAATGTGTGGGAGAAGGAGGAGAGAGAGAGGGAGAGGAGAGGGAGATAAAGAACCCGCCATTTAGGCAGGATGTGGGGAGGGGGAGGGAATTGGGGACATGGGTGGTGGCTGGGGGGCACTGGTGGAGGGCGGTGTGCTGGAACACTGTGTGACCGAAACCCCCAAGCGTGAACAGCATTGTAATTGTATATCTCACGGTGGTATAATAAAATGTTAAAAAAAAAAGTCAATATAAGCAATAACACTATTAGGGGGTCCCAGCAAAGTGGATATTAGGTTAGTTATTCAGTGTGACGTGTTGAAACAAGATTTAAACCAGCTTGTAGAAGTTTTCATTTTATTTGCCCTGGACCCTTTTTTTGTCTGCCTGCCTTCATTAAGCCCCCTAGAGATTTTACCGCCTTAAATTTTGGAGGGAAAATGGGTGAGGGTCCATTTATTGGAGCTTTTTATGCTGACAAAGGGATGTAGATCCTGCCTGTGCAAGGGGTGAAACCTTATGCTACCTTAGTTTTAGTGGAGCCCAGGCAATGAACTGGTTGAATTTTCTGAAGTTATTAACATTTGTAAGGAAAAAGATAAAATTTATTAATTTGAGGAACATCACATTGAAATTATTGACCTTGGAGGAGTCAAAAGGCTTTTTATTAGACCTAGAGAGGGGAAAAATGGTTTACTAACACAAAACACAGAAGTGAAAGCAACAAAGACCAAAGCAACATAACACCATACATATTTTTATGATCGTGCCCATGAGATTAGCTGATAGAAAATGATTTATTGTGTCTTTTATTTGATGCTCTTCTTGGTTAACTTCTGGCTTAAATAAACTGGTCAGACCAGTGACAATGCATACTGATTTTTCTTTATAGCTTGCCTGCTTACTTACAGTTGGTAAATGAAGTTTTATTTGAATTTTTAAAGGGGTACCTTTTAAATTAAGCCTATTAGAATGTATTTTATTTAATTACCTTTGTTAACTAGAATTTGATTTTCACAAGGTAAGTACAGGAACATTTTTTTCTTTTTACCTTCATTTAAAATTTTCAGATGACTTAATAATTCTGATTTGTTTTTTTGCATAAACACAGCAGGCTTGGAGAACTCTTTATTTGGAGTACCCCATCACTTACTGAGAAGTCCTGGGGATTGGCTAAGACAGCAGGAAATACACCAGTGATGGCATTAATATTTTTACCTGTGACATCAGGGCTACCCCGAGCTTGGCCATAACATATGAAGATTAGGTCCCACGACGAGCTGGAGGTGGTCTTGGGTTTCTCCACTGGGGCCTCAAGAGCAGAGAGAAGCCTCATTTCTTTGTGGGGCTGAAGTAAATTTCTACTACAGTGCCCTTGTCAGTTATTGCAGAGCTACAGATTTTTTACTTTTTACAGCAGAGATGATTTCTGGAGTTTTCTTGGTCTGGCCAGCCTCTAGGATCTCCCCTGAGGTTTGTTGGGCACTTGTAACAGTACCTGTCAAATGTCTGCTCCTGTCACTTAGACCAATTTCTTTTAACTTTATATTTTTGGAAGAGGGCTTTGGGGTTCCATAGATGCCTTTTCTGTCTGTATGAGGGATACACCCCTATTACAGAGAGGAAAGACGTTTTTTTCAAATGTGGATTTATGCAAATCAACCTAGTGACTTGAAACATTAAAAATGTATTCAAGGTGCAGAGAAAAAAAACAATGTTTTTTTTTACTTATAATGGATACAAGGTACCCATTTTAAGGTTGCACTAACATCTGTAGAGTTAGAGTGGTACAATTTAATTTCATGTTTAAAACCTTGAGTTTTAATTCTTTAAGAGCACTGTAACAGGAGCCCATATCATTTATTTAATATTTTTTATAGACCTGGCCAAGAAGCGTTCTTAACAATTCTGTGGACATAATAACAGTTTAATTTAGCTTTTTTTTATAAACACAACCTTACACCTTTTATACATACTTAGACCTTCTGCATATTTTTTACGTTTTGTTCTGTAGCCTTATTTTATTTTTAACCAGCTTTACTTTTTACAGGATTTCTTTTTTTTTCCCCTGATGATAGCTTTATCTTCTTTTTTTTTTTTACATTTTATTTTACTTAGCTTCTTTAATTTATTACTTTAATTTTAGTTTCTTAAGTACCTTATTCAGCAAAACAAAAAATTTTATTTACATGCATTTTAAGTTTTTAATACTTTAAAATTTGATTCTGTTTTACACATGAAGACAATATTCAGTTAGAATGATGGAGTTGTGCTTTATAGAACTTGTTAACCCTTTTTTTAAGCCTTTGAATTTTTTAATATTATTAATTAACAACTACTTGCCTTAGAAATTTCATTTTTCAAACATTGGTTAACATTATTTACAATTATTTTGCCAATTTTTATATTATTAATTAACAAATACTTGCCTTAGAAATTTCATTCTTGAAACATTGGTTAAAATTATTTACGAATTATTTTGCCAATTTTATTGTTAAAAGCCACCAGTTGAAGTGGCTTTTTGCAGCTGCGACTGGATTTTTAAAATAGCCATTTTTTTCCTTTTAGTTTGTTATTAGATGTTTTTTAAGACAGTCACTACATTTTTGTGGGGGGGGCTGGCAGCCTCTTTCTGGTGGGGAGACAAACGGAACTCAAGTATTTGCAACTGCCAATTAATGCAGACATACATTCCTCTTATATATTTATATATATATATTTTTTAAAAAATTTACCACAATTATTTTAAATTATAAATTGTTAGACCAGATAATTTTAACAATTTTATGCAGAAACGAAACAAACATACTCTTTTAGACATAAGAAGGAACCCTTGATTTTACTAAACCTTTTTAGAGAGCAGCCGAAGAAATATAAGAAAATATTCTTTAATTTACTTTTTGATAACTTTTTGAATCTCAGTTATGTATGGAGCCACCTAGCTTCTCATAGAAAAATCAACTGTCTCACAAAGCCCTGATCTTACCTCTGGTGTTTGACTCTTTGCTTCATAGCATTTCTGAAACAGCACGGTTTCTGAAGCTTATGAGAACTTTTGATGTTAGTTACCATTTAACCTTTCAGTTAACACTTACTTTAGAATTTTTTTTTTGCTTTTTCATGGTTCACCACAATTTAAAAACGTTTGGACTTTTGCAATTTGCACATATAAACAGACAGACACAGAAAATTCACAACAAACAGAGATGGCCATTATACACACACATGCACACATGCTCGAGCAAACAATTTGCTGTCTCTCTGACCAAGATGGATCCTTGAGGTGGGTGAAGGAGGACAGAAGAGTCTCAAGAGCAAACTGAGCCCTGTAGGCCTATTGAGACTATCCCCCTGTTTCTTTACCCCTCTGAGTCCTTTCAATCAGGTCAGGAAAGAGTTACTTTTTTTTTTTTTTTTTTGGGTCACACCCGGCAATGCTCAGGGGTTTCTCCTCGCTCTACCCTCAGGAATTACTCCTGGCGGTGCTCAGAGGACAATATGGGATGCCAGGGATCAAAACCGGCCCGCCTTAGGCGGCGGCTGCAATGCAAACACCCTATCTACAGGATATTGCTCTGGCCCGAAATCTGCTCTTTCATTTTCTTAAAGCAAAAAGTCCAGGAAAGCCTCTCCATTAAAAAAAAAAAAAAAAAAAAGCATGCTCTCCACAACTTGCACTTACCTCCTGTTGGGAGAGGTGCAGTTTTATCACAAAAATCACAAGCGTTAGCACCAGAAAAGGCCAAGATCATTCATTCCCTTCTGAATCCTACACAGAGCTGAGCGAAGAATAGAATATTGGGTAAAAATACAAACAAAAAAAAACTTGGATAGAAAATTTTAATTAACGGGCAGAATATATTCCCGTATGGGACACAGAGGTTGAAAGAACCCCTATGCGAGACTGGACACCCCAAACCTCTAGGACACTGGGCTTCAGGGGAGCCATTCCCCAAAGAGAGAAGAAGGGGTGGGGGACGGAGACCAAAGGGCACAGGAGAGCATGACGGGGCAGCTGCCAACACCCACAGATGGTCCCACACACTCAGGATCCCGGTAGGGGCAGATCCGTCAACCCACAGTAACCCGGTTTTGAGAGACACAAAAGGCTATAGCACAGCACATCGGGACTTGGAGTGGAGAGATAAGTACCTCAAAAATAGACAGCTGACACGTGTGCAACAGAACTTTTCCTCACGCTAGGCACAGGGATGTGGAGGGCAGTCCTGTCCCCAACAATAGCCACCAGTGGTCTGGGCAGCAGAAATGCCACCAACCACTAGACAGCATAGAAGTGGTACACAGAAATATTCCCCATTACAAACTCAGGAAGTGGAGGCAGAACTTCCCCCACTACAACACGGGAGAAATGCAGAGTCACAAATGTTCCCTAATAGTAGACACCTGGGATAAGGGGAGCAAAATGTCCCTCATTGCAAGACTCCAAGGATGTGGGGGCCAAATTGTCGTGATACAATTCATCAGAGTCCCTTGGGGGAGAAAATTCCCATGACACAAGACAACAGCTTTCAGGGAAGAGGAATATCCCCAATAGCACATATCTAGGCGTCCTCAGGAACAGAAACAGCTCCACCCACCCTCCGACGAGGCCAGACAAGAGAAGGAAAGGGAAATGACCATGCTTTACCTTCTAGCCCCCAATCGGAGTATTAGAATCAAGACAGACCCGCAGACCATTGGAACAGAGTCGAATACCCCAACACACACTCTGAAATATAGGATCACCTGATCTTTGAGAAAGGAACAAGGAATGTGAGGTGGAGCATGGAAAATATCTGCAGTCAATGGGGCCTGGACAAGTAGACAGCTACGTGCAAGAAAATGGACTCAGACCCCTGATTGGAATAAAATAAATCTAAAAAGCAAAAATACATTTAAATTTGAAAAGTAAATAAACTCTTGCTCGGGAGCCTGGAGTGGAGAATCCCTCCTCGCCCCTGCTCTCTGACCCGGGTGTTTAGGTTTTGGTACGTCAGGATATAAGCAGTTTGTGGGCTGCTTTTCAGAAGGCCAGAAAGAGCGTTTTCTGCTTTCAGAGTCCAATTCTGTCTAGGAGGGCGGGAGACCTGGCTCGGGGGTCTAGTGCAGGTTTTGCTGCAAGAGAACTAGTCTGTTCCCTGGCACCACAGGGTCTCCCCAGCACAAAACCAGGAGTAACCGGAGACGGCCCCCAAAACCCAAATGCTCTCAGATATATGTGCGGGCAATGAGGCTGAACAAAGGAGTTCCTGGGAGGGCACGTGGGGTTGCTGAGAGCCTTACAGGAAACCTTTGTTCACAGGGGCTCATGCTCAAAAACTCACTTGTGGCAGAGGGGCAGCCCTACGTGGCCCAGATCAAACTGGGCCACACTCAAACCTGAGGGTCATGGCTCAAGACCAAGGAAGGTCTGAGCAGGGCCTCGCCCTCACCCAGTGCATGTTTTCTGTTCAGGCAAGGGCACCCCTGTAAGTAACGGGGCTGCAACTCTCAGGGCAAGCGAATTCTAGGCACTGAACTGGGGGTTTGCAGACTAATGACTTGTGGCAGAGCAGAGAGGAAGACGGAGGGCAGGTCAGCTCCCCCTGGCGTTCACTGTCCTGCTCATGACTACATCAATACATGGACATGCATCCTTAGCAGGCCCCAGTGGGTGTGGTCACGGGGTGGGGTGCATTTGCCAGAGGAGGTCACATGACTCTGGATTGTGGGGAGCCCATGCCATGGGGGTCTCGCTGTGTCCACAGCCTGTCACCTGCACGCCCCTCCTAGCTGTTCCTTGCCGGTCCCTTCTGCAGAGACCTCACCTTGCCCCCTAGCCGGAGTGCGTGCCTGACACTTAGTGGCCAAAACATGTTCACAGTGGAAAGGCCTGCAAACCTTCAGATAGTTTCCAACGTCCTAGTACAGGATGGAATTTCCCTGCCTGAAGTCCTAAGGAAAATGGTGAACGAACTGTGTACACTGTGCTCCCAGAGAGCATACACCCACAGACACATTGTTCCCCACCTTCAGAGAAGGATTTTATCCTCAGCCCAGGCGCAGCTAGAGGGAGAGCTACAGGGACTCAGGGAATGGCCGGGAGCACATGCCAAGGGCAGGGTGGACTGGGTCACTCAGCGGGTACATAAGACCGGGCAATATGTGGGAATGTCGGGTGCGTGGGGTCAGGCCACAGGACTCATCGAGCAGATCGGTCATAGATACAGTTTGTGCATTGAGAGGATTAGCAGGAGAGTCCAGAGGGAAAAGCAGAAGAGGGGTCTGGCTGCCCCCACCACCACATCTGGGAAAGCAGTTCCCCACGGGGATGAACAGAGTCTCAGGGGAAGGGGGCAGAGCAGGGCTGGGGGAGAGGTGGTGGGTCATGGAAGAGCCTCCAGGGAGCCTTAGAAAGGGACATCGCTGTCCAACAGGGGGCGCCTGTCAGGTGCTGGCTCAAAGGCCCCATGGAAATGCCTGAGTTCAAGGAAGAAGGGAGCAGAGAGAGGAGGACAGAGAGGACAGGGAGAGCGGGAAGGGCAGGAGCAAGAACTCTCAGAGGAAGGAGAAGGCAGGGGCGGGGTGGAAAAGTGTTGTGAAAAGGAGAGAAAGAACAGAGAAGAGAGGACGATGGGGAGTGAGGGCGGCGTGGATAAAGACTGGACACCACCTCTGCCAGGTCAGTCCTGGGAGAGCTCTGGGGCTAATGCCAGTTGTTGGGCGCCGAGGCTGGCATCTGTGGGCAGAGATGGTTGGGAATGAGAAAGTGGTGCACTGGGCTCTGAGCGAGCAGAAAGGATCTGTGTCTGGAGCAATGTGCTGCCCTCTGAGAGTGCTCCCTGCCCAACCTCTTGTCCCGGAGTCCCAGTCACCAAACGAGGGGGGCAGTGCGAAGAGTCAAAGGGGGGTTGGGAGGCCTGGCAGGCCCAGCAGGGTACTGGGCCTGAAGGGCAGGAGGGGTGCAGCCGCCATTGTGCTGTCACCTTCCATCAGGGTGGGCACCTGCACTCCTGGGAGTTGTGGATTTCTCACTGGCCAATGGGGTTTCAGTGCTGGGGCCACGCCCACGAGCCCCGCCTATAAAGCCCTTGTCCCCCCCCTGGTGGCACCCTCTCGCAGCGACCCCTCAGCGAGCAGTGGCCCCAACCCTCTTCCCTATTTTGACCCTTGAATTCCCATTTGCCGTGTTGACCATTTTATTTAAATCTTAGAGGAGACAAAAGACAGTAGGACAAAGGACAGTAAGTCGGGGGCCAACAGGGCTCAGCCTGTCCCATCTCTAGCAGCCTCTGCCCACAGCAGGGACTTCGGGGACTATGGGACAGGGATGCCCCAGAGAGCCCTCCCAGGGCCAGTTCCCTCTTCCTGGCCCCTCAACAGGACTTGCGGGCTCGAAACACCTCCGACGCCTCCACAGGTGCCCTCCGATGCAGCAGGGCCAAGAGGGGGTGACTTGGTGCTCACTAAGGCAAGAGGAGTTTGGTGTGCGGTGCCTTGCCAACAACCCAGACTCTCAGCTGAAAGGCTGTGGGTGGTTCTCAAGGGGCAGAGTCTAAGGGGGCTGACTTGGAGGCTAGCTAGGGGACACCAGGTGGCCTGCTATATTCCTGTGGTGATCACAGACAGGAGTCTGCTGGGCTGAGGGCTCAGAGCACTGCGCAGTGGACAGAGGGTCCAGGCTGTCTCGGGTTGGTAGGTGCCAGGGGATGTGGGCCCGTCCTCCACACACTTCCTCAGGAGCCGAAACCAGACCAGACAGGAGGTGGGTTTGACAGAGCCAGAGCAGGAGAAGGCCTATAGCAGGTCTTCCTATGAGGTTGGGAACGAGGAACGAGCATGCCCCTGGATATGGGCGATGACCTCTCTTCCTCTTAGAGATGTGCATCTCTTCCTCTTAGAGGCGGAAGGCGGAAAAGAACATCCACCCCTCAGGATGGGATCCCAACTATCAACCAGAACACACAGCCCCGAAACAGTGAGTGGGCTTGTTTCCGGCGGTCCCCAGACGTGGACACCCTCGGCGGGGGAGGAGGGAGTAGAGCAGAGAAAGGGGAGGCAAAGTCCACACGGGCAGGTAGGAGGCCCAGTGAAGATGCCAAAGGGATGGCTGGGGGAGTAGCTGCTCATTGTTCCCTCCCTGAATGTCAAGGGGAGCCGGACTAACAGAGACTCACCCAAGCAGGACAGAGAAGAGGCTGGAGGCTTCCGGCAAGGTGGGAAAGATGGGGAAGATTCAAGGCAATAACCCAAAAGTTTTGCCAAGGAGAGGGGCCAACTAGCGGCTAACGAGCAGTTGTGCAGTGGACTGGGTGTGTGAGGTCAGCATGGAGGGGGCAGTGTCTCCCTGACGTCATCCTAGTCATTGGAGGAAAGGTGGGAGACTAGGGCGTGGGCGGCTTCCTTACGGGGTAACATCCTGAAGTGGCTGCCCTTACCCCTTCTCCCCTGCCTCTAGTCCACAGAACCAAGGGGGCGAGCGGACAGCCAGCGCAAGGACAGCCAGCAGCTGGTAATTGTGAGGACTGGAGAGGGGACGGGGTTTGCCAGTGGGCCCCACCCCTCTGGATCGGAGGAGGCTGGAACATTGAGGGAGTGAGGAGAGAGTCCAAGAAGGGGCCGCGCATAATACGGGAGATGAGCTGAGACACTCGGGCACCCTCCGCCAAGAATGTGCTGTGCCCCACAGGCAGGGGTGGGTGTGGGAGATGGTGCCCTGCCCATGTCCGCCAACACCTGTCCACCTCCAATGTGTTCTTTGACTGGGGGGGAGCCTCGTGCCACAGGGCGCAGTGCTCAGGTGCTTTTCCTGACTCTGTGCTCAGGAGAGAGCCTTAGCAGTGCTCGGGAGCTCCCCAGTGCTGCTGGGAATGAGAGCAAGATGGCCGGGTGCCAACCCCATCCCTGGCCTTACTGCCATTCTTGCCCTCCAATTGTTTTCAGGGAAACCAGCTGGGACAAAAGAAGACATCTGTGGGTGAGTGAGTCAGAGTGTGGGGCTTGGGATCAAGGTTTTCAAGCATGTGATATAGGGCCGGGCATGGCAAAAGGGGTGGCTTCGAGTGCCCAGGTGGGTGGTGCAGTGAACGGGGCATTGTGACATGGGGAGTCAGGCAGAGAAATTCTAGGGCCCACACATGGACCCCCTTGTTTTGGGCTTGTCCCTACGACCGCTTCCAGCGTGCCTGGAGGCTCTAACGCTTCCAAACCTCAAAAGAACCAACGTTGAATGGACTTGGAACTGCAGGGCCCTGAGAGCAATAAGCAGTCCACAGACATGGGCACGAGGACCCCTAAGTCCCAGTATGTGGACCATGGAGTTTTGGGGTGGGTGAGGCTCCGGGCGCCTTCACTCTCACCTCCCTCCCTAGGAACATCAGGTCCAGTGACTGAGCCACCATCTGAGCCACCGTCACGCCTGAATGGCGACACTTTCCAAAGAGTGGCGAAAAGAGTTCGGTAGAGAACTGGTGAGCGGGAGAACAGGGGCAGACTCCTGTGTGGGTCCAGGGCACTGAGCTGGTCTCTAGGAGCAGGGGCAGCGCCTCCTGCAGCCTGAGGGCCTGGGGTGTGGGCTGAGCGGCCTTAGGTCAGGCTGTTCCCAGACACAGAGGGAAGGTGATGGGGCGCCTTATCCCGCCCCTGAGCCCACACGGCGAGCCCCCAGCAGCCAACCGAGGTCAGGTCACATAGTGAGACTGGTGCAGGGATCTCCTGCCAACCGCACCCCTCCACACTAGGCCTTTCCTGGGGACCCATCAGCCCTCTGCGCCTTGACTTTCCAATTTGTAAGTGGTCAGGTGGGACTATCTGTGACCCCATCACCCCACATTAGGTGATTGAGAGGACAGTCCAGGGTGTTACCCACTGAGCGGTTTGGGGTGGCGCTCCCTGGCCCACCTTACAGCAGAAGGTCCTAAGGTTTGGGGAGAGGGGCTGGATTAAAGGCTCGAGGCAGGGGATATCCCATGCATTAGGCCCTGGTGAGAGACCCCCAAGAGGGCCTGTGCAGGGGCAGGTGCCCCAGGAGCTGGGCCTGGCCATCATGTCGGAGCGCAGCATCTCCTGCCTGGCATCTGGACATTTCCCGCGCCTGTCCTCACTGCCACTGTCCTGCTCACAGATTGAGTCACAGGACGAGCGGGCGCCACGACCTGCTGCCACACTGGGCTGGATTCTGCCACACAATGGAGAAGCACTTAGCTGCCATCAACCTCCAAGTCAAGGAACAGCAGGTCCGTGCCTCCCAAGTGCAGCAGCTCCAGCAGCAGGTGATGCATCAGACGAAGCTCCTGGTCAAGCTACAAAAGCAGCAGGAAAGAGACCACGCCCTGTTGAGCTTCGCCATCAGGCAGCTTCGAGAGACCACGGTGACAGAGGGGCCCTGGGCTCCGGGACTGGGCGCCTGCGGCCGGCTCCCGCCCTGCCTCCTCACCCAGTAACTTCACCTTTAGGGGCCCCTGGGAGAGGTTGTCCACGAAAACCAGCAGCTCCAGAGACTGATGTTCACAAAAGGGTGCCCTGAAAAGGGTGAGTAGCCGGGTGCCCAGAAGGGAGACCGCCCTGTGGGCGTCAGGACGCCGGGCTCCCGGGGGGGGGGGGAGCAGGAAAGACCCCACCAGGCGCTATCCAGCCCCCATGGTTGTCTGATACCCCTGGGGCTGCCCCACAGCCAATCCAGTGCCACGGGGCAGAGCGGTAGAGGCGGACTTGAGGGTGGTTCCTGAAGGACGCAAGGAGCTGCTTATGGAGCCGAAGAAGGCAGCCAGGCTGCAGGAGCCTGTTGCTCAACATCGCACACCGCAGGCGGTGCACAACATCAAGGTGGCCACGAACAAGCACTGCGCTGTGCAAGAGGCTGCAGAGTCGCAAGCTGGGTCCCAGAGTGCAGCTGGAGCAGGGCGGCAGCCCTCGACACCCCCTCTTCCCATTCTTCTACCGCTCCGATGGACCCCCACCCTCTCCACATCCAATTTATATAGCCCAACCCGTCCTCCCTCCCCGTCCCCCTTCCACCCTTTTCCTGCCTCTCTTTGCATCCACCTTCTATGTTTTCTTGCCTCTCTTTCCATCCACCTTCTCTGTTTTACTTCCTCTCTCTTCCATCCACCTTCTATGTTTTCCTGCCTCTCTTTCCATCCACCTTCTATGTTTTCCTGCCTCTCTTTGCATCCACCTTCTATGTTTAGCCACCAACTCCATGGGCATGGGGCACGGAAATTTCCCTCCCCACAATGATCCCAATTGATGGTGGGCAGAAACACCCTATTCCCTCTAAGACCCAGGGATGCAGGTGGACAAAAATGACCCTAGTGGACCCCAGGCTAGCGGGGTCAAAAAATACCCTCCCCGGGAGACCAGACAGTAGCGGGGGTCATAAATGCCCTCTCCCAGTAGACCCCAGGTTAGTGGGGGTCAGAAATACCCCTCCCCACAGACCCAGAGATAGCCAAAAGTACACTTCCAAACTTGAACCCAGGCTTGAGGGGTGTAGTAATACCCTCCCCCCCCCCACGGACTCCAGGGTATTGAGGGTCAGAATCGCCCTCCTCCACTAGACCCCAGGGTAGTGGGGGGTCAGAAATGCCCTTCCCCACTACACCCGAGGGTAGAGGGGGGTCAGAAATACCCTCCCCATTGACCCTGAGGTAGCCAAAAATACCCTTCTAAACCAGAACCCAGGCTTGCAGGGTGCAGGAACCCCTCCCCCAATGGACCCCAGGTAACGCGGGTCAGAAACGCCCTCCCCCACTAGACCCCAGGGTAGCAGGGGCAGAAATGCCCTCCTCCACTGGACTCCAGGGTAGCGGGGGGGCAGAAGTGCCCTCCCCACTAGACCCCAGGGTATCAGGGGGCAGAAATGCCCTACTCCACTAGACCCCAGGTTAGCGGGGGGACAGAAATAGCCTCCCCCCCACTAGACCCCAGGGTAGCAGGGGGCAGAAACCCCCCCCCCCCACTAGACCCCAGGGTAGCGGGGGCAGAAATGCCCTCCCCCACTAGGACCCCAGGGTAGGGGGGGGCTGAAATGCCCTCCCCCCCACTAGACCCCAGGGTAGCGGGGGGGCAGAAATGCCCTCCCCAATAGGCCCCAGGTTAGCAGGGGGCAGAAATGCCCTCCCCCACTAGACCCCAGGGTAGCGGGGGCAGAAATGCCCTCCTCCACTAGACCCCAGGGTAACGGGGAGATAAATGCCCTCCTCCTCTAGACCCCAGGGTAACTGGGGAGGGAAATGCCCTCCAACAGTAGACCAAGGGTTGTAGGAGTCAGATATGGTCTGCCCAACTAGATTTGGTGGCCGAGGAGCAAGGAAGGTGGAGGGCTGCGAGCTCTGTCCCTTTAACTCACTATTCTAGCCGTAATTCTGGCAATATATGGACGTCCATCCACACCACTTGTGTGTTCCTGCACATGGCGGGTTCTGTCAGCAAGGCACGTGGTCCTGGGTATAGAGAGCAGGTTTCATGGGGTCTCAGCACATCCAGCGCCTGCCACCTGCTACCCATGCATAAGATTTGTGGGGTCCCAAGGACAGTCCCTCGAAGGTTTAGTGAGGAGGGAGAGCATGATGCCTGCGGCCCCGACTCCGCCTTCCATTGAGGCATCTTGTGCCTCACCTCGCTCTTGGTGCCCAGTGGTCTGTACTCCCCCCTGCTGTGTCCACCCTGAGACAGCCCTAAATGGCCCTGGGCTCAGTTTTGACTGGCCCTGAACTCCCAATCAGTCTCAGGTTGAAGACTTGAAAGCGCTCCTGCAGCAAGGTGGGGTGAAGGTGGTGTCCCCAAGCCAGGCGCTGTCTCAATGCCCCCTGCCCACAGAAGGACAGTGTGTTACCACACGGTATTAGCAGGATGCTTTAGCCAGAACATCTGCCGCTGGGCAAGACCCAGACCATTTCCGGCACCCTGAGCCTTGCCTCCCGCTTGAGTGCTCACTATCAGATCACCATAATACAGGAGGAGCTCCAGTAGTCAGGTGCTGATGGGCCTCCGCCATGAGACCCCATGTCAGAGAACTCCAGGCCCTGCTTTCTCTGTTTTCCCCCCACACACTGGACACGTGGAGTCAGGCCAGGATGCGTCACACACTACTCAGTGACAGGGCGGGAAGGGTGTCCAGGAAGATGGGCCAGGGTCGGAGGGCCGAGTCCCTGTTGAAAGCACCGTCCTGCTCTGCTGGAGACCTCTGGGAATGGGGCTGCCCATGTCCCTTTGTGCTGCTCACAGCTACTGGCCGATGCAGGTCAGGTTTCCCCAGAGCCAGGGCTGGTTTACCCCCAGTTCCTGACTCTGCTGCCCCTCTACCCCCTCTGTCACCCGTGTATTTAAAAGCTGGGCACGCCCCACACGTTCTGCTGAAATGTGCCAAGTACCGCACAGTCACATGATTGCCTAAATATCCCCCTTTTTTAATACTTATAGAAGAAATCCAGGTAGAAGAACATTTTTTTTTTTTTGCTCTTTTGAGTCACACCCGGCAATGTTCATGGGTTTGTCCTGGCTCTGCCCTGAGGAATTACTCCTGGCGGTGCTCGTGGAACCATATGGGATGCCGCCGGATTGAACCCTGGCGGTCACAGGCCAGCTGAGTGCAAGGCAAAAACCCTACCCGCTGGACTGTCCCTTTGGAACCGAAAGACATCTTCTTACATAACCTAAGCCATATTCCTCAAGCCCAAAATCCATTGTTTCCCTATCCCAATAGGGTTCTTAAGCATATGGTCAGGAATTTTGATTAATATCTTAATATCTTGACTATTCATCAAGATACTGGCTAGCCCAGCAAGTTACTAAGAGTATCTAGCTGGCTCGGCAGAGCCTGGCAAGCTTTTGGAGGTGTACTCCATGTGCCAAAAGCAATAGACCTGCTACCCATTTATAATCTAATTTCACTTAGGTAAATTGACTGGTTTTGAGTCTGCATCCGTGTTTTTCCGCGGCTCTCTTGAGACATTTAAGAAAATTAACGTGAATAATGTTAAAGATACCTATCTTTTGTTGCTTCAATAACCGAATTTTGAAAGTTTTTTGAGCACGTTTACAAATTCATCATTAGCCATAATATTTACCATAAATCATTTGCCAAAACTATCAGTTTTCTACATGTCGTTTGCCATAAATATCCAGTCACATAATTGTCTTCAAACCCCTAACCACATGGGAGGGAGCACAGACAAATAAAAAGCGGACAATTTAGTCCTGTCTGTCTCTATAGAAAGCTATGGTGCACATGAAGGCGGCAGGCAACTGTAGATTGAGCCTCAAGGTCTTTTCCAGCTGAATTAAATAAAGATACCACCAAGAAATCTGATCTTGCTGGATTAGACTTGCCCACCACATTAGCAGCCGTTTTCGCTGTCCGGTAGCTGCAGCACATGAGAACCCCCCACCCCAACCCCCTCCCCTGGGAGGGACTCTGTCCTCAATACCAGATTAACAGAGCAATATGAGTTTGAGCCTAGGGTAGGCAGCTCCAGAGGCGGGAATCACCCGGAATTTGAAAGATGGAGCTGGAGTCTCCCCTTCCTCTCTCCATTTTATCTGAGCCCGGAGCCCTGCCCAGGGAGCTGCCCTGGGGCGACCAGCCAAAGCAAGCAGAGCCTCAAGTGCAGCTGGAGGAACTGGCACTCGGCTCTCTCCTAGCTCACTGACCATGGAGCCCCCAGGTAGACAGATGGGTTTTGGGAGTGGGCCCATCACCTCTGGGAGGTCCCGGAAGCAGCCGCATGAGACTCGCCCACCACACTAGCCGCCAGCTTCGCTGTCCAGATGCTGACCATGGCCCCTAAATCGGAGGCCATTTTAGACCACACAGTCCATCAAACTAGTGGGAAACAGTTATGTCCTTTAATGTACTGCACTCTACGATGTGTAGGAAAGGTAGGTGGGAGGAGAGAGAGAGAGAGAGACGAGAGCAAAGGTATATAGAACCAGCGGAGTGGGGATTTGAGAGAGGGAGGGAGGTGGGGACATTGGTGATGGAAGATGGGTTGGGTGGGTGGATGGGTGTTGGAACACTGTAGGAACCAAAACTCCGACATGAGCATCTTTCATTGTATGTCTAAAAGTGTTATAATAAAATTTTAAAAAGCAATAAGAAAAAGAAATCTGCCCTTTTTTTTTTTGGGTCACACTGGGCAATGCTCAGGGGTTTCTCCTCTCTCTACCCTCAGGAATTACCCCTGGCAGTGCTCGGAGGACAATATGGGATGCCAGGGATCGAAACCGGCTGGCATGGGCGGCCGCCGTGCAATGCAAACACCCTACCTGCAGGATATTGCTCTGGCCCGAAATCTGCTCTTTCATTTTCTTAAAGCAATTGTCCAGGAAAGCCTCTCCCTTTAAAAAAAATAAGCGTGCTCTCCACCACTTAAACTCACCCCCTGTTGGGAGACATGCAGTTTTATCACAAAAATCACAAGATTTAGCACCAGAAAAGGCCGAGGATCATTCCCTTCTGAATCCTACACGAGCTGGGCGAAAGAATAGAATATTGGGAAAAAAATACAAACAAAAAAAGTAGGATAGAAAAATTTTAATTCACGGGCAGAATATGTTCCGTAAGGGACACAGAGGCTGAAAAGAACCTAGATGTTAGACTGACTTCCTAAACCTCTAGCACACTGGGCTTCAGTGGAGCCATTCCCAAGAGAGAAGAAGGGGGGTGGGGGACTGAGAGTAAAGGGCACAGGAGAGCATGAGGGGGAGCTGCCAACACCCACAGATGGTCCCACACACTCAGGATCCAAGTAGGGGGAGGGCTAATCAACCCACAGTAACCCGTTATGAGAGACATAAAAAGGCTATAGCACAGCACACATCGGGACTTGGTGTGAGAGATAAGTACCTCAAAAATAGACAGTTGACACGTGGGCCCCAGGAACTTTTCCTCACACAAGGCACAGGTATGTGGAGGGCAGTCCTGTCCCCAACAATGCCACCAGTGGTCTGGGCAGCAGAAATGCCACCAACCACTAGACAGCAGGTAAGTGAAATACAGAAATATTCCCCATTACAAACTCAGGAAGTGGAGGCAGAACTTCCCCCACTACAACACAGGA
>JAJIBD010003122.1:0-44536 GCA_021461705.1 Cryptotis parvus | reverse complement strand
ACAGTGGAAAGGGACTGGTGTTAGGGCACTGTATGCCTGAAATCTAAGGCAACTAAATTAAAAAAAAAGGAACCCAAGAAAAAAAAATATAATTGAAACACCAAAGATTTTGCTGAATACCAGTAGCGAGATTTCCTGTTCTTTCAAAGAAAAGAGAAAGGCTCACTGTAAAGTCTCCAAATAGAAGGAGTGTTAGTGATTGAAGGAAGGAAAATGAACATCAACAACAAAACATGCATGCACTGTTGGTGAAAAGAAAGAGTAAAAACAATGATGTGAAAACATGGAGAAATATGAAGTCAAAAGATCCCTGCTAGACACCATCACATAAGCAAAACAATAGAGATGAATCCTTCTCAATAAGCATAGCCAAGAGTGCTAAGATAAATAACTCATTGGCTGATACAAATGATGTCCATCATTCTGGTCATTTTACCATGAAATAAGGCAAACTACTTACAAGTAGCGGGTGATGCAAAGTTTGACCAAAGCGTCTGAAGTCGTTCAAGAACCTCTTTAGCCCATTTGATATTTCCTGAGGTAAATGGCATATTCTTGTTAAGAACTACATTTCCCTGTTCAATCTGCAAATTGGTGTTGTGGTAAAGAGAAGACAGAGGACATTCAATCAGCATGCATCCCAAAGCTGTAAGCAATGGCTCACTTGGGTACTTTTGCAATACTAGTAATAAAATGTATGTGCGATGTAATGTAATATGTAGAAGAGTGGTGGTCCCTAAGCATGTTCTTTTCCTCATCTCCATGAGAAAAAGCCAATTACAATACATGTATAAAAGTTTCAGTGTGTCTAATCTTCAGAGAAGTTCAAGTACATTTCTATTTTAATGTCCTCTCTCACAATATTGTTAGGTGGACATGTTCAACTTCATGCCCCACTTACCTGCTTCATGTGTTCATTATACAATTGCTTACACATATCCAACTCTGCATCAAACATGTGCACAAGTGTGCAGTAATGTGGGCTGAAAATTTCCATGACAACTGGTTTCTCTAAAAAATTCCCAAATACGGTCAAAAGCTATAAAAAAAACAAAGTGAAAGATAGGAATTATGGGTTTTTAACATAAATACTCATTATTTGCTCCACTCAAATGTTGACATCACTAGAGACAGAAAACAGTCTAAAATCCTACAAATACTCTGCAACATTTCCAAATCTAAAACTTACAGTGCTTGACCTATCCAAGAGTATAAGTGAAAAGTCATTTCCCTCCCAGAAGGAAAATCAGACCAATCAGCAAAGAACCACTGTCAGCTACCTCTGCTCAGAAATAACACTTCTTCTTGGGTGTCATGAAATGCTTAAGTGATTTGTGGATTCTAAGAACAGAAACAAGTTTTATGTACCTGAATATCCACATTGAGGACCTGAAACTCTCACTACAATGAATAATTTACAGTGGCTTCTCTGGACCATGGCAACACAACACAACCTGGTTGCCCCAGCACAGTGGCCTGGGGCATCAGAATAACTCTACTCGGGACAAGGACTCCACAGCCAATCAGCTCTTTTGATATGCTCAAACCATTCCCACTCAAACTAATTGCATTCTCTATTCTCAGACAATCAGGACACAGCAGGCTGAGCCATGTTGGCAAACAGCAAAGACTTCACAAGCATGGGAAGCCAGTGAGCAGAGGGTGAGACCGGGAAAAGCAGACACAAGGACTGACACAGGATTGCTTTACTAGTCAGCCAGGGCACAGGGAAGTTCCACAAACTCCCCACGCTCACTTCATGTCCCTAGGTCTCAAAGCCATGGCCCTAGATCTGTCTGATTTTCTGCTCTATGGGCTTCTTTTGTGTTCTGGTACCAGACAGCTTTCCTTGCAACCAAAAGCATGTAAATAAAACATATTTTGGTATAACTAACATTTATGTAGTACTGATGATGTGCCAGGAGAGATATTCTAAAAGCCAAAATAATTGTGCTATTCCAGGTTCCAGACAAGGAAAAGGGGTGATGCGGCGGAAGGGAGTAAGCGTGCCCAAATTAACAACAAAGGGCCGAGCTGGCAGCTGACAGCATGCAGTCTAACACCAAAATCTGCTTCTCTGTGCCAATTCCTAACTACCAAGGCACCATTTAAAATTACTGAGGGAGCCAGATTGATAGTACAATGGGTAGGGGCACTTGGCTTGCACAAGGCTGAGCGGGTTCAATCCGTGGGCATCAGATATGGTCCCCCGACCCCTGTTAGGAGTAGTTACTGACTGCAGAGCCAAGAGTAAATCCTGAGCAGCACTTGGTGCGGCACAAATCCCTCCCCAAAATTGTTCTTAGTACTGGAGAGGTAGCACAGATTAAGGCATTTGCTTTGCATGCAGCTGATCAGGGTTCAATTCTCAGCACCACACAAATGGTACACAGATCATGGCTAGGCATGACCCCTGAGTACACTCAAAAGTAAGCCACCAGTACCACCAGATATGGTCCAAAAACAAAGAAAATACATAATCTTCATTTTGCTTACTCTGTGTTATTCATAACATTTATTATAATGTTATATACTTGATTATTTTCGAAAAAGACTCTCTCCTCAAAATAACTGGATATGATCAATGTGGGGAAATCAATGTGTATACCAAAATATTTATATGCCCAAATGAAGGAGTTCCATTTTTTTCGTTTGGTAAATAGATGTTCCCTCAAGTTTGTCTTCTTCAGAAAATAGCTTCATATAGGCAATATAATAAAGTAAAAAATAAATCTTAATTGTTACATTTTGCAAACATTCCCCAAAAAGTATATTCAATGGAAAAAATTGGCATAATGCAACCTAGAACTGAGCATCAAATAGAGGCAAAAGGATAAACATGACAACCTTTTAATGTATGTTCTGTAATCCATAGTCTGGAGGGAAGGAAAAGAGAAAGAGAGAGAAAGGGAAAGAAATAAAAAACCTGCCATGGAGGTGGGCTGGGAAAGGGGGGAGGAACCGGGATGTTGGTGGTGGGAGATGGGCACTGGTGGAGGGACGGGTGCTGGAACACTGTATGACCAAAACCCAAACATGAACATTTTAATTGTATATCTTTTTATTTGTATATCTCACGGTGGTATAATAAAATACTTAAAAAAAAAAAAAAATTTTGCCTATAAATGGATGGACATGGAGAAGATTATGTTGAGCGAAATTAGCCAGAAGGAGAGAGACAGACACAGAATGACTGCATTTAACTGCATAACAAATAAATATGTACATATTAAGATACCAATATCCAAAGTCAAGTGAAATATATATCAGGAGGTCTTGTCAAAGGTGGAAATTATCACAAACATGTGGAAGTCAGAGGCTAGGTAAGACAGAAAATGGAACAGTGTGCTAACAATTGTCGAGGGTACTAATGCCAACCTAGAACTGAGCATTAAATAGAGGCAAAAAGATACACATGACAACCCTTTAATGTATGCTCTGTAATCCATAGTCTGGAGGGAAGGAAAAGAGAGAGAGAAAGGGAAAGAAATAAAGAACCTGCCATGGAGCAGGGCTGGGGGGGGGAGGGAACTGGGGACCTTGGTGGTGGGAGATGGGCACTGGTGGCTGGATGGGTGCTGGAACACTGTATGACCAAAACCCAAATATGAACTTTTTAATTGTATATCTTTGTAATTGTAAAAATAAAAAATTTTTAAAAATTGGCATAATGAGTAAGTTATAAAAATATAACTCTAATCAGTTTTCAGAAATCAACTTAGCAAAAACATTCTGTGCCCCCTCTTGTATTAATGTTAATTGTGACTCGAAAATAGCTAAAGGTATTTAAGTCTGCTTGGTTAGCTGTTCCCTAGCAAAATGCAAATTAACTTCCTTCTCACAACCATTATTTTGTTGAATTTCAACTTCATGTTAAAATTCAAAAGTAAATACTGCCTCATTGACTTAATCAAGAAGTATATAATAGCAAGAAAACACTTTATTTCACAACATTTGCTTTCCAACACTATTTCCAATAACCACAATAGAAAAATACCTAAAGCTTCCTAGCAACATCACCCCTTGTCTGCCCAATGAGCTTAGTGGGACTTCAAGTGCTGAAGAGCAAAGACAAAGAAATCTGATATTGGGGAGATTATTAAACCAGAAAGTAGAACTAAGAAAAGTATTAAGTAGTAATACTTTATTAGTAGAACTAAGAAAAGTATTAATTTCTCGACCCACAACTGTGTCTGCTCAGCCGGCCCCATGTGGAAGCAACCCATGGAGCTGACCTCCCAGTAAGGGGCCTCGGCCAGCCCCTGGCCGAGTCTAACATTGCTCCAAGGGTTTGCTTTCATGAGCGGGGAGAGACCATGCTGGCCAGACTCGGAATGGAGTTTTGGGCCCTGCCCTTTCCTCTGCCTCCATGCCAGTTGCCCGGAAGAGACCCACCCACACCAGACCCACAGCTCCCTTGGCAATATTCTTAGAGAATGCTAATTTTAGGATAAGGTCCTTCCCAAGATCTTTCACATTTATACATTGTATACAGTTCTAGACAGGTTCTAACTGATACCAGTAAGCCTAGCAAGAAGCCAGAGCAAACCACACATCATGCAGTCAGTCATTTTCAGCATCCAGACTCCATAGTTCCTCAGAGCTCCATCCAAGAGAAAACCTGATCGTCCCCCTTTAAGTTTCATCAGTAAACGCTCCAGATGAGAGCCTTCTATGAGACTATACCACCTACACGGCAAAAGCCTGGCAAGCTACCGTGTTTTATTTACCTGTTATGCCAAACACTAGTAACAATTATGGACCTCAGTTCCATGACCTGAAGAATGGTTTTGGGCTCCTCCTGTCCCTGGAGCAAGCAGATGCCCTTGGGGTACATTTGCCCACAACAGGATTAATGTTAATGTTTTTAGCATTAACATTAATGTTAACAGGATTAATGTTAACATCCAGGAGATGTTACTAGTGCCCACTCGAGCAAACCGATGAACAATGGGAAGACAGTGACAGACAGTGAGACAGTGATTAATTTCTCATGCAGCATAAATTATCATCATTTCTCACTGCCATAGGACAAGAATAAAAGGTCTTCTGGCTCAGCATCTTGCCTTTTGTCTAGGTGAACTCAGAGCTATTACATGAAGAGCACAGATGAGTCATCCTTCCTTACACTCTTGAAGGCTCGATTCTGGGTCTCTCATTGTGCGTTTTGCCTTTCCTACATGTCTACCACACTATGTGCTATGGACTCATAGGTTTCCTAGGTTCGTCTCTTTCAAAGATAGCTTTCATTGGCACATGAATTATATTCACAATGTTATAGTTTTCAATTATAGTCTAAAGACACTTCTTTTTTGGATATATGGAGGGGGCACCCAAACTGTACTGTGGAGTCTTGAGGATGCCCTCCCAGAGATTCCCTGACCAGCCCAGCTATGGTTTCATGCAAAGGCCCCAATATGAGGTGCACACTGTATCCAGAGACCTTTAAGTGTCAGGATACCCAGGTTATTCTGGTAGTACTGGAGGCCTCCAAGGTCACAGTTGATGCTCCAGGGCCACACCAGTGATGATCAGGGTACCATGTAGTGCCCAGTATGGAACCTGGGTCAATGGCAAGTAAGATATGAGTCAACCCCTGTACTATCTCCCTGGTCCCTGAAGACTCTTTTGTCTCACATGCTTCAGCAGACCTTCATGTACAACCAACATAAATATAGAGTCAGCCACTAGTATTATTTTGATTGTGTTATTTTAGTGACCACCCGACACCATTGTTGGTGTTGTTTTTAAACAACTGTTTAACAACAAGGTTAATTCAGGAACCTTCCTTACTTCTTTCTGAATCTTAGCAAAGACCATGACACTGAACCATGGTCTTCAGAGAACAGTCTGTGAATATTTATCACTGAGCCACAACAAGAGGTCACAACTCATCATCACCATTTTGCTATGATATAAATCATTTTCCCTTAATACACACACACACACACACAATTTTTTGCCCTCCTCACTCTTCTCACTCTTCCCTAAAATTTGCCCTCCATGGGATGTCATCTCAGATTTTGGACTCCCTAGCCCTCCTAACAGCATTATGGAAGTGACTGCTTTAGATGATTGAAATAGAATAAAACTACACCCTGCAGAGCAGACAAAGCCTCATCCTTATTCATCAGTATCCAAGGTACAGATTATGTGGGAAATTAAAGAAAAAACCCACATGACAATATGAAGTAAAATTGTTTAGAAAAAAACTAACTGGTATCAGCTAAGAGAAAATATACAGCAATGACTGCAATAAAGAGAGACCTGAATGGCAGGAGCATCTGTCACTGAGATTTCATTGTATCTTTTTCCTCCAGTTATTTGCAGTTTAAAAGTATCACAGTAACAAATGATATGATAAACTACTACAGAGCCATTAAAAATTATTAAATTGTTAAAAAGAAAAATATTTATGATTTGTTCTAAGTGAAAAGGAGAAAAGAATGTCATTTTTTACTCAGCAATTCCACTGTTTTTGCCATCTACCCCAAGGGCCAAAGAACTGTGTTCAGAAAAGATATTTGCACCCGGAGAAGGGAACAAAGTGCTAATAATTGTCGAAAGTGATAATACCAGCCTAGAACTGAACATTAAATATAGGCAAAAAGATACACATGATAACCTCTAAATGTATGTATTGCAATCACAATATGTAAGAGAAGGAAGAGAGAAAGAGGAAGAGAGAAAAGAGATTTAAAAAACTGTCATAGAGGCAGGCTAGGGAGGGGGAGGAAATTGGGGACATTGGTGGTGGGAAATGGGCACTGGTGGAGGGATGGGTGCTGAAACACTGTATGACTGAAACCCAAACATGAACATCTTTGTAATCGTATATCTCATGATGGTATAATAAAGTATTAAAAAAGAATGAAAGAAAAGACATTCGCATTCCTATGTTCAGTGAAGCACTATTCACAATAACTAAAATCTAAAATCTGGAAACAACTTGGGATGCTAAGAACAAATGACTGGATAAAGGAACTATGGTACATATACACAGTGGAATTACTTGGTTGTGAGAAAGACGATGGGTCTAGAGAATACACTGAGTGAAGCCAGTCAGAAGGACAGACATATGATGTATCTCATATGTTGGACATCATTAAAAAAAATAGTAGAGGTTTAACAAATGCCCAACAGCAAAGGATGGAAGCAGTCCTTCCGTAGGAGGCTTAACACGGGGAAACACTAGAACATTGGTGGGCAGAAGTGGAAACTCTGGTTGAAGATGTGAAGCAGGGATGTTTTACAGATGGAACCATACCATTAACAGTATTGTAAATCATGGGGCCTGAAATAAAATTTTAAATAAAAAATAGTCATTTTTGTAAAAAAAGAAATATGTAAACATATCTAAAGATAAAGTTGTGGTGAGATTAATTATAATAGTAATTTCTGAGAAATGAGATGGCAAATGGTTTTGTTTTATTTTATGACAACATCCCACTGTTTTGGCTAGCACTATCTTGATCCCATCAAATAACTCTGGAAAAACAAAGCAGAGAACTCTATGACCCTTGAGAATCAGCCAGGTTAAAAGGCTATACTGGGGCCAAAGCAATTAGTATCTTAGCCACCACCACTCAGCCACCATCACAAAATTCACTCGAAGCTCAAACAAAAACCTTATGTTGCCTGTTGCCCAACAGTGCCATTTTAACCAACTGTGCCCATGATCCTCCAGCTGCTTTTCTTCTGATATAGAAGCCTCGATTTCTCTTTGGGATACCACTTAAATTTATATTTGTCAGGTGAGTCTCTTCTCAGAACGCAAGTTTTTGTAGGGCACCTCTGTTCCCCGTACAATAACCCTGTTTGGGAGGCTCAATAAGACACTTTGCCGGCCTGCAACTCTCATTACAGACCACCATGTATCAAAGCTGTTATACTCATTCCTGTTTTAACATCCCGGAAATGGAATGCCATTATATAATCAATGGCATCAGCATATGGAGGCGGGGTTTTTCCTTACTGACACAACATAAGGGTGTGTTGGATAAGCACTGGTGTCATGTGTCTGAAGAAAAATAAAAAAGGCTATTTGTTTCACCAGGGTAATCAAGAGGGCAGGTGATCCCAAAATGTATAAGCAATGGAAAAACAGAAATACTTGAATTAACAGGTGTTTTTCATTTCTCACTATGCTTCAATTTTTAATCAGTTTTCACAGGACATGCCAATCTTGCTCTAAAAAGAACTAAAATACTGAAATGCAAACAGACCATCAGTTAAATGTCCTGCTACTGACCCTGTGCAAAGCAAACTTCATTATTCATTGCTGCGGTTTTCAAGGTTTATAATTCAGGGTGCTGAAAACAGCAAATGTACTAGTTAATAGTTTACTAGGCTAAAAAGGAAAAGTCTTTACTCTTTTCATCTAACATTCACATTTTCATCTAACATTCACTTGTAAAACATTCTTATATTGGTTTCTGCAGAACTAACCTTAAAGGCAGCTTCCAACCCGCTACAGTTAAGAAAACCTTCACAAAGAATGGTTCCAAGCCTTCGTTCAAAATCCAAAGTTTGGGCCTTAAATGTGTCATAATCTCTTTCAAATTCCTGCAAGGGTCAAAACAAAATCTGAGTTTACAGAGAAGAACACACGAGTAAACACAGTAATCCCAGAAGCATGGTAGGGCCTGCCCTTCCGTTCTCAGAACAGATGCTCTCCTCTCCCAGGATCCCAGGGAGGGCGGGAGACACAGCATCTGCTGGAAAGGCAGCCTGGCAGGAGCGCTGAGCAATGAAATTTGCACAATTCCTTCCACTGCCTGGGACCCAGCCTCAACACACTGGGCCCCTGGTTTTTCCTCTCCTCCCAATCTATTCTGATTATAAAACTTTGCAAAGAGACTGCTCACACGATGATAATAATGTACCCATCAATTTACACAGGCAACTTGGGTTTGGTTTTCTTTGCTTGTGGAGCATAAAACTTCTTCCTTTAGGTGTGAATGGAAATCCACAGGTCTGTAAAAAGGCATGAGCAGTGATGTCGCTACAATGAAATATGCTGACATTTCCCCCAGCTTCTTATTAAAGTGCCATGAACAGCCCCCAATTTCCTCCTAATACACAACCACCCACTCACATAATGAGGAAGAAGAAAACCAGGGAAGAATAATTGTTCTCTTCATAGCAATACAATTCACAGCTTGGAGACAAGTACTCCCCAAAATTTAGAAACACTTTTAGGCTTTCTAGCCTGATTGTTTCACATATGCATTTATTGCTTCCTCCATAAACAAAGCGTCCACCTATTAATAATAGCGATTACTACACTGACACCCAAAACATATCCTATGCAACTCCAAACACCTTATGTTATTAACTCAATCCCCATGATGTTGCTATGTAGGTCATCTTTCCTTTGTCTTACAGGGGACACAACTGCCTCCTGAGAAAGATGAAATAATTTTCTCACAGTTAATACCACTAGCAAATGGAAGTGCAATAGTTTCAAATCAGAAAATGTAGCGCCAACACCGCCCAGGAAGCTTCTATGGGGTTGGACACTAAGTCCTGAGGTTAAGGCACTTGCCTTATTGCAGGAGACCCACCGAGGTTTAATATCCAGCACCAGCTAGGGTGCCCTAAGCACCATCAGGAGTGATCCCTGAACACTGCCGGGTATGGCCTCCAAACAAAAACAAACAAAAAAGCTCAAACAAAATAAAACAATTCTCTGGGGAAATGCACTTCAGTCTGACCTTAATATCCTAAAAAAATGGGAGCAGCAAAGTGCTAGCCACTGTCACCCTCTTTCGCTGCTATATTTGGAATCCACTTCTCTAAACCTACAGCCAAATGGTCCCTTCCTTTGAGGATCACTGACCTGAAGAAGTAAAAACAAACTTCCAACAAGTTGTAACAAGCCTAACTGAGCCCTCACATTGGTTGGTCTGACAACAGAGACCACACCCTGGAGAACATTTCGTACACATCTCCAGGACGGGAAGTCTCCACTCTGTGCAGCGTCTCCTAGAAACCTCTTTGCTCTAGTCACTCAACTCAAGGTCAGAAGTGCAACAGGTCTTCTCCCCAAGGGAGTAAACTCGCTCAGAACAGTTCCATACATCTGATGTACACACAAGGCCTCACTTTCAGCTCTATAAAGCTGCTCCTCTGCTCATATGCCCTAAGAGAAGTGTGGCATCTCCTGGACTCCCTTTTCATGTTGCCCAACTGCTCTTTTCTTTGTTACTATTAGCCATTACATTGATTTGACTCAAACAGCATCTGAGAGATTTGGGGCTGGAAAGCCGGTGCAAAGGTAAAGACTCTCGCCTTTCATGCTTCTGCCCCAGGTTCAAATTCCGGCACCACATATGGTCCCCGAACTGGATCAGGGTTTGCTGCTGAGCACATAGCCAGGAACAGCACCTGAGCACCGCTGGGTGTGGTACCCAAACCAAAACGAAACAAAAAATGTGTCTTATATGCTTATCTTCCCTCTCTTCTCATGCAAAACTGGTAAAGGAAGGTATTTTCTTTAGAACACCATCTGCACAACTCTACACAACAGATCGGGAGAATACCAGAACACTGCAAAGTCTCCTCCAAAAAAAAATCAATGAGATAAAGGTTTATATTGAATGTCCTCAAGAGGATAAATGGCCACCCTTCCCCACACCAAATCACCAAGTTAGTTCAACTATCTCCAGGACATGCCCACAAATTTCCATCTATCCAGGCATCATCCAATCCAGATAGCCATCTAGATTCCTACAAGCCACTTTCTTTGCCTCTCATGCTCTTTCTGACTCACCCACCAACTTACCACCTAAAAGTTTTCTAAAGGGACCAGAGAGATACTAAAGCAGGTGAGGCACTTGGTGTTGCTCACAACCCACCCAATTTCAATCCCTGCACCCCATATTGATTCCCTTGTCTGCCAGGATTGATCCCAGAACCACCAGGTGTGACACCGTTCAAAAAAGAAAAAATCTTTTGAGCCATTACTTATCATGAATTATTCTAAACAGTAGTTTCTAGAATGAACACAAAGACAATTTTAACTTGACTAAAACGGAAACATCACTCAGAATTGCTTAATTAACTCACTTCAGAATTATTAATTTTTAGGATAAAATCTACAATTATTACCATAATCTAGATGGCCCTCCTTGATCCACTCATTGCTCCAAAGTGTTCCAAAACTTCACCTGCTTTTCAAGCACTAGGATCAGTCACACCTGCCTTGATCCATTCATTCTCATGTATTCCCTGCATACCACTTCTACAACTTAAAATGAATCCCTCTGTTTTCGCCCAATCTTTGCATCCTTCATCCTGATTTCCTTTTTCAGTTTTTTTTGTTGGTTCCTCCTCCCCACCTCCTCTGAAGGGTGCCCCTTCACAAAGGCTCTCCTAGCACTGTACTTTTCATACCTAGCACTGAGCACACATTTAACTGCCTGCTGGCTTCTCCCCTGGACATGAAGTTGGGTATGTATAATAGGCCAGGCAGGCCTCTTCTTTTGCAGTTGCCATATCAATGTTGAACCAGTCTGAGCACAGAGCTATTTCTCAAAAACAATCTACTGAAAAATGGACAGCACACTGTATGCTATTATCCATCTTAGGGAATTATGGGCATTATTTCTGATGAGCAGGAAAGATTCTGGATCCCTATTTGCCCTCTCAGGCCTACCAGAAACAGATATGGACACTTGGGCCCTGACATGGTGTGCAATGAGGCTTCTTACAAAGCCTTGGTGGCTTGGATGATTTAGTAAGGCACAGTTTCTTCTGTGTGTTTGCTGAGTAGACAATTACCATATATTTACTTTATCTCCCAGTCAGTTGCCCCTTCCTCGAAAAAAGAGTCAACTTTTATTTAAATGTTTTAGGTCTGTGTCCATTGGTTCACAATAAATTTAGTTCCAAATATGTTACATAAGGCAAGAAGAAATGTCAGGGAACTCTGGACCATGTTACCACTTGGATCCTATTTTTCACCTTTTAGGGTCTTTTTATATTTGTTTTAAATATAACTAGTTTTTCAGATGTTTTGTTACTGGTTTTGGCATATTGAACACGTATCGGACAGCTTGCCAGGCTCTGCCATGCGGCGCTATACTCTCATTATTTTGTGGGGCTCTCTCAGAGGGGTGGGTAGAATATTCATAGCAATTTGGAGGTAAAATGCACAGCCGCTTTGCGGCCGCATGCAACGGGAAAGCTGGTTTCTGCTCTCCTGGTCTCTGTGTCTATGGCTCAAGCATTCCTGGGCTTGAAATACTCTTCTCTAAAGAGCGGGTCTCTGCAGGGTGGGTCCTTGTAGGCTGGGTTTCTGATGAGCCAGGCTGGAGACTGGATTAATCTGTTGGGTGGAGATCTTACAAGCTGCGGAGTGTGGATGGTGAAGATCGCTGCCAGCAAGGTGTGGGGGGGTTTCTCTGGGCTCTTCCGAGGCTCCATCGGGATGGTAGGATTGAGTTGGAAGTTGCTCGCATGGTCCATGGAATGCAGAGGATTCAACGGGGAAAGCTGGTTTCTGCTCTGCAGGGTGTATCTGTGTCACCCGGCAATGGAGAAGATTATCCAGGATTTCTACTCAAATCTCTTTGATAGCCATATCCACCTGCCCACATACCAAATTCCACAGGATGGATATGTCATTCCCAACATTCTCCCTTCTGAAATCCGACATGCCATCTCGTCGGTAAAGAAGGAAACAGCACCAGGCCCAGACAAAGTCAGACCCGAACACCTGAAGAATCTGCTGTCGGTGCTCATCAATACACTAGCTCGGCTCTTGACACGCTACCTGTCCGAATGCAAGGTACCCTCCCAATGGAAAACCAGCAGGACAGTTCTACTGTTCAAGAAAGGAGACATTCACGACATTGGCAACTATCGCCCCATCTACCTGTTGTCCGTCATCTACAAGCTGTTTACACGAGTCATCCTGAGCAGGATTGGCAGAACACTAGATGAAGGACAACCATGCGAGCAAGCTGGCTTCCAGAAAGGATTCAGCACAATCGACCATATCCACACAGTAACCAAGCTCATTGAGGTTTGTAGGGAGTACAAGATGCCACTCTGTCTCACGTTCATTGATTTACAGAAAGCCTTTGATTCTGTGGAGACTGGAAGCAGTCATCGAAGCCCTAGCCAAACAGGGTGTTCAAACCCAATACATCAAGATCCTTTGTGAGCTCTATTGCAGATTCACCACCAGGATCTCACCATTCTACAAAGAAGTGATCATTGATGTCAAAAGAGGGGTTCGACAGGGTGATACCATTTCACCAAACCTCTTCAGCGCCACCATCGAGAACATCATGCAACAATTAGAATGGGAAGGAATGGGAGTGAAGATAGATGGTTGGCAACTACACCACCTCCGCTTCACTGATGACATCGTTCTAATAACACCAAACATTAGCCAAGCGGCACAAATGCTGGCTGACTTTGACCGAGAATGTGGAAAGATAGGTCTACAGCTGAATCTGAAGAAAACTATGTTCATGAAAAATGAATTAGTTCCTGAGGCCCCATTCACTCTCAATGGAACAAACATCTCTGAATGCAGCAGTTATGTGTACCTAGGTCAAGAAGTCAACATGATAAACGACCTAAAACCTGAGCTGCGCAGGAGGAAGAGAGCGGCATGGAATGCCTTCAGAGGCATCGAAGAAATAGCTAAAAAGGACAAAGAACCTCCGGCTCCGGGCACATCTCTTCGACTCCACCGTTCTCCCTGCATTAACATACGCCTCAGAGACCTGGGCCCCACGAAAGCAGGATGAGAATGCTATTCAGGTCTCCAGAGAGGAATCGAAAGAGCTTTGCTTGGAATATCACGCCTCACTCAAGTGAGAGAAGGAATCGGAGTTCTGACCTCCGTCGCTATTCCAGAATCAGGGACATTGTCTCATTTGCCAAGGCATCGAAAATCAGATGGGCTGGACATGTAATGCGATTTGGAGACAACCGCTGAACTAGAGCCGTTACCGACTGGATCCCATGGGATGTCAAAAGATCACGTGGCCGCCCACCTACAAGAGGTGGTCAGACTTCCTTGTAAAGACCCTGAAGGAACAGTTTGAGGCTCTTCATATTCCTGAATCAACCAGATGCCATTGGGCTACATTGGCACGTGATAGGGTCCAATGGAAATGGTACTGGCGCCCGCTCGAGCAAATCGATGAATAACGGGATTAAAGTGATCAAGTGATCAAGTTTTTCAGATATATTTAGAAAAATGCATGGGTAAGCATACCTACTCCATCTTCCTGGAAGCAGAAGTCTTTAAGTACATTGTTAAGCAACAGTAAAATTACTCCAGAATTTAAAAATAAATAATCCATGTATTGAATGGGATAATAAACCATTTTAAAAACAGGCATTTGTATGGTAGCAATACAGAATGGCTGCCTAAATGGGAATGATGTGTAGAGGAGGCTTTTTTAATATTTTATTATACAATAGTGAGATATATAATCACAAAGTTGTTCATGTTTGTGTTTTGGTCATACAGTGTTCCAGCACCTATCCCTCCACCAGTGCCCATTTCCCACCACCAATGTCCTCAATTCCCTCCCCCCCTCCCTAGCCTGCCTCTATGGCAGGTTATCTCTTTTCTCTCTTTCTCTTTCTCTCTCTTCTTACACATTGTGGATTTCAATACATACATTTAATTTTACATACATTCAAGCGAGAGAAGGAATCCGGAGTTCTGACCTCCGTTGCTATTCCAGAATCAGGGATGCTGTCTCATTTGCCAAGGCATCGAAAATCAGATGGGCTGAACATGTAATGCAATTTGGAGACAACCGCTGGACTAGAGCCATTACCGACTGGATTCCACAGGATGTCAAAAGATCATGTGGCCACCCATCTACAAGATGGTCAGACTTCCTTGTAAAGTCCCTGAAGGAATGGTTTGAGGCTCTTCATATTCCTGAATCAACCAGATGCCATTGGGCTACATTGGCACGTGATAGGGTCCAATGGAAATGGTACTGGCACCCGCTCGAGCAAATCGATGAATAACGGGATTCAAGTGATCAAGTGATCAAGTGACATTTAGAGGTTATCATGTGTATCTTTTTGCCTATATTCAATGTTCAGTTCTAGGCTGGTATTATCATTTTTGATGATTATAAGCACACTGTTCCCTTTAGGGAACAGTATTTAGAGGATGTTGTTTGTAGAAAGAGCAGAATACAGGGCCAGAGTGATAGCACCGAGGGTAGGGGTTTTGCCTTACAAGCAGCCAACCTGGGTTGGATCTCCAGCATCCCATATGAACCTTTGAGCACCGCCAGAAATAATTCTTGAATGCACAGAGCACATCACTGGGTGTGACCCAAAAAGCAAAAAAAAGAAGGAAAGGAAGGAAAGGAAGGAAAGGAAGGAAGGAAAGGAAGGAAGGAAGGAAGGAAGGAAGGAAGGAAGGAAGGAAGGGAAGGAAGGAAGGAAGGAAGGAAGGAAGGAAGGAAGGAAGGAAGGAAGGAAGGAAGGAAGGAAGGAAGGAAGGAAGGAAGGAAGGAAGGAAGGAAGGAAGGAAGGAAGGAAGGAAGGAAGGAAGGACAAATACAAAAGGAAGTGTGCGTGTGCTAGCACATTCAGTAGTGAATAGCTCTGGAACTCAATTATACAGTCTAAGAAAGTCAGAACGGCAGGCGCCACTAGGGAGGGAAAATGGTACATAAAACAAAGACACTGTAATTGGAAGGAGACTACGTCTTTTGCTGTTGTACTTCCAAAAGAATGAGTTGTATTTTTAAAGTATAAGCTTTATCTTAAAAAAATAAGCAGGTAAAGCATTTGAAAATCCTGTAGATAGCTAATAAGGACTCCATAGAGCTGAAATTAAAAAAATACTATCTATTGTAATAAGAATAGTTCAATAGACTAGAACAAAGCTGGGGACTAATTATAAGAACAGGGGGATGGGGGTGGGGGATGAAGAGACAGAGCTTGATGTAGGTCAACTACATTCAAAAATGTATTTTAGATTCTGGTATCCAAAAAATCAGGCTACATACCCAGATCAGCCATCCTACTGAAAACTGGAGAGAAAAGGAAAATAGTATCTTTGGCATACTCCAGGTCAGGACACAAATTTTCCAAATCCCTGGAAGAAATGATTCCTCATTTCCATGAGGATACAAGCAGATAGCGCGCTCAGCACAGCACAGCCTCCTCAGGCTGGAGGCCTAAGGCCCAGGATGGAAGTCTCCATCCAGTCCTAGAAATGGTTTAATCTCAGATAATTCCCCTTCTCTCATTTGATCATGGGGTACACATATGCTTACAGTTACAGTGAGACTCAAACAGACATGTGCAGGTCGGCACATGTTCCAGGTTGGAAAATATTCCATCATTCGAACTAAGCTAAGCTACCCACAGTCAAGGAGTTTCTCTTATGCTTAGTTCCCCACCATCTGGGAACATGTGATCAATTAACGTGATCAATTAATGTTAGTAAAATGAAACTGCCACATCTTCAATCACTGGATTAGAAGTTAACATAAATAAGAAAGCAAATATCACCTCATAGTTGTTAGCTCTCAAGTAGTTCCACAGTCAAAAGAAAATGCTGTAAGCAACTTTTCTTTTAGCATTAATAACTGAGACTTTTAATATTAATATTCCTTTTTAAAAATTAGTACCAGTCAAACGTGTGGGAGTCAGAGGCTAGGTAAGACAGAAAATGGAACAGTGTGCTAACAATTGTTGAAAGTACTAATACCAACCTAGAACTGAGCATTAAATACAGGCAAAAAGATACACATGGCAACCCTTTAATGTATGTACTGTATTCCACAATCTGGAAGGGAAGGAAAAAAGAGAAAGAGATAGAGAGAAAGGAAAGAAATAAAGAACCTGCCATGGAGGTGGGCTGGGGGAGAGGGGAGGGAATCAGGGACATTGGTGGTGGGAGATGGGCACTGGTGGAGGGATGGGTGCTGGAACACTGTATGACCAAAACCCAAATATGAACTTCTTTGTAATTGTATATCTCACAGTGGTATAATAAAATACTTTAAAAAATATTAGTGCCAGAGAGAGAATGTTGGATGGGACATTTGCCTTTCACCCTACTGACCTGGGTTCCATCCCTGCCACCCACCCCCGCCCCATGGTCTCCCAAGCCCTGACAAGAGAGATCCTTGAGCAGAGTACCAGGAGTAATCCCTGAGCACAGCCAGATGTGACCCACAAGCTAAAAAAGAAAATAATTAAAGAGTCCCAGCATATTTATCTATAGCATTGTTACTATACCTGAGAGAACCCCCAAGTATTATAAATGATCCTCTGCCACAGACCTCTTGCTCTATCAATAAAGGCCCAAAAGCCTGACAAATAGGCCTGAGATTGATGGAACATAAAATAGCCACTTCAAAAGCAGATCACTAGCAACTCTATCTTTGATTTACTGCAACATGTTTAAGCCATTCAGAGAGGACTGGGCTCAGGTAGGAAGCAGGCAGCAGAGAAGAAACGGCAGAAGCGCGGGCAAGTGTCATGTGACTACTGCTTTGCTTTACTAGGCTGACAGTTGTTTGTTAAAATATAGTCATAAAAATTAGCTACTTCTTTTTTTTCTTTTGCTTTTTAGGCCACACTTGGCAGTGCTCAAGGTTTACCCGGGCCTGGCCTTCAGGGATGCTGGGGATCAAAACAAGGTTGGCCGCATGAAGGCAAGCTCTCTGCCTGTGTATTATCACTCTGGCCCTACCAGCTGATTTCATTATAATATCTGAGTAAAATAAACTCAGCTGAAAAATCACTAAAGTGAATGGTTTACTACATAAAATAATATGATCAATGTAATGTGATGAGGAAATACTGATAACCAGGACACATTTGAAAAAAAAAGCAAAGCAAAAGATCTTTGGTGTAGAAACACCAATTAAGTAAGCTTACATTTAATTCATGTTTTGACTTCAAGGACTAACAAAGCCAAATAGCAACAGGATGCTAGTTCTAAGGAGGAGAAACAAGTGGGAAGATGAAGGGAAGGTTAAAAGCAGTTTGTTGATGTGTTTAACTTATGTCTGAAGATGAGAATAATACATTTTACTCATTATATTTGCAAAATCAATGGGATTCCAAAATACAAATAGCATGCATATAAATATGTCAAGAGCAAAAAACATTTTCCATTTCTACATGTCTTCAACCATGCAGGCTCTCTGCAGATGCAGCAACAGAAATCAAAAAGAAAGAAAACAAAAAACCAGTTTTGTCTTAAATGTGGGGGAAAGGTACCCTCATTTATTGAGAGAATTACTGTATCACTGTCTTCACGTTCATCATCGATTGGCTCAAGCGGGCACCAGTAACATCTCAATATGACTTGTCTCATGCAAGTAGAGCCCAAGGGCACCTGATTGCTCCAGGAACATAAAGAGTCTCAAACCATTCCATCAGGTCGTGGGAATGAGGTCTATAATTGTTACTGGTATTTGGCATATCAAATACGACACGGGTGGCTTGCCAGGCTCTGCTGTGCGGGCAGCATAGATTGAGAGAATATCAACTAGTTAAACCTTGGAAGCAAACAATGTGGATACTTCTCAAAAAATCTGAAAATTCAGCTCTCCCTCTCCCTCCCTTCCTCCCCTCCTCTGTCCCTCTCCCTCCTCCTTCTCTGTGACCATCCTCCTCCCACTCCCCCCTTTCTCCTCACCTTCTCTCTCTCTCCCTCCTATCTCTCTCTCTCTTCTTTCTTCTCTCTCTTTGGTCCCAAATGCAGCCAGGAAACCCAATGCATGCTAATATTGTTTGGGACCCTGGACAGCCCCAACATCAGGACAGATCAAACAGTACTCCTGTGTTCACCACAGCCCTATTCACAAGAGCCGAAATCTAGAAACAACCCAAGTGTCCAAAGACCAGAGGATCAGATAAACTATGGCACATATACATAATGGCTGGCTTCAAGGAAAGATGAAATCATGCTATTTGCTGCATGTCACTACATGTATAAGTGAAGTCAGACAGAAGGAGAGAGACAGATACAGAATGATATCTCTCATATAGCATTCTGGATATAAAAGAAATACAGCAGGGGAATAACTAATGACCAAAGAACAGAATCTGAGAACTAGTTTAGAGAACTGAGTTTACCACAGGCTGAGGTGAGGAGGAAATGGGGGAGGGGACTAGAACAATGGTAAAACAGACAAAAGTGTAGGCTGCTGTGCTCCAAGATTGTGTGCATGAACCCCTATCATGAACAGTCTTATAAATCATGGTGCCTAAAATGGAAAATTAATTAATTAATAACAAAACCACTGGGATTGCTGTGACAGTAGTATGAATAAAACCTGCCATCTTCTCCAACCTTGGTGCTCTAAAAACCTTTCAGGTTGGATATCAGACTCTTCTGCTACTCAGTTGGGCTTTACTGTCCTCTGCTTGGGTGCTCAGCAATAATGAAGCCTCATAGGACACCTGACAAGAGTCAGTGGTCTTAGCAGGCCCTGGGGATACACCAAGATTATTTCCTACTTTTCTACATTTAGCAAAGTCACATAGAGGAATTTCACTCTTAACTCCAAAGTTGACTACAGTTCAGAGGGACTAAGCTGGCTGACCCATGGTGTCCTTACAAAGCTAATGCATGGTAACGTACATTTCAGTGAATCAATTACTTAGTGAAATAGACATGCAATATTGAATAAATCCACATTCCATAATAAACAAGGAGAATGAGAATGAAATTCTCTTCTTATTTTTTTTTCCCAGATTTCAGTGTTCTTGACAAACCACTAAAATGAAACTATTTTTATCCTGGCGCTGCAGGGATGCTCACAGGTAACTTTCTGGCCACTTACATGCTGGAGTGACAGAAAACAGAGGCAGCTCAAAGCTGAAAGCTTCCTCCTCTTTCCTGAGGTTGGAAATAGGAAACTATAAATAGCTCTAATGAATGAGAAAACATGGAGGCCACATGCATGTTAATAAGACATGAAATGAATGGGGTAAAATGAAATTTTCAAGTGCATCCCAAATTATCTAGTGATTCAGGAAAAGAGTAAAACATACAAGTCCATGAATATCTAATTACCAGATAAAAATGAATTAGTGTAGAATGATCCTTGTCAATATACATAAACAAGAAACAAATCCAGACTTCAGTCTGCTACTTTATTAGATTCTGCTCCCTGATCTACTGCTGAGCAGATAAGAGAATTCAGGCAAGTTACTGGACTACTCTCCTCCCAGAGGTTGAACTAGATGATTAGCACTGTGACCCAGTGCCCTTCCCTACTTTATAATGGCAGGAGTCTAAGAAATGAAAACGCAAAGGGGTACAATATTACCATGTTACAGCAGTCAGATGGGTCATACGTGCTCTGCTTAAAAACCTTACAGAGTTCTGCAAATTCTTCACTTATCTCTCGGATGTGTCCATTCAATATTGCTCCCCTGGAGCCTCCAAACTCCAGTCTGTCCAGCTTTTCAAATTCCAGTATGGTGACAAATATATCCTTCATAAAAAAAAACACAGAAAAATAAGATATTTATATAGCTTAAACAGTAGGAGCCTCTTCAAGTTTCAAAGGAAAAAAAGGAAAAACATTTTCAAACACTCAAATTGGGGAGTCAATAGTCCTTGAATGACAGAAAGTATTACTAATTGAACTGAACAAGGAAACTACCAATTTTTAGACTCAGAATTCCATTTTCACATTTACTGAACATTACTTAACAATGCAGGCAGCTCCAAATTTACCATATCTAAAAACACAACTCTCTAATTTTATATCCTTCTCCTCAGAAGTCAGGTGCCCAGATAAAATAACTCAAATTCATTTTCAGCTGCTCATATTGTGTGGTGAATTAGCTCGCTAACTGAAAAGAAGATTATAAGACTCCAATGAAATAGTGACACAGTTGCCCATTGTTAGCATTCCAATTTTAGGAGGAATTCAGGCTAATTAAGGACTTAATAGAATTTTCAAAACATGAAGCTCTAATCTTGAATACATTTCAAGGGGCTGAAGCAATAGTAGAGCAGGTAAAGGTCTTGCCTTGTACCTGGGGTCCTGTGTTTGATCCCCTGCATCGCATATAGTTTGTTGAGCCCACCAGTAGTGATCCCTGAACACAGAGGCAGGAGTGAGTCCTAAGTACCACAGGGTATGAGCCAAAACAAACAAGAAAATTGAATGCAATTCAAGAAAGCTTATATCTATACGAAAAAATTAATTAAAAAATTGCTTTCCCAAAAAAACAAAAGTTATGTGTCACTAATTGAAATGTTCTATGAAGCAAATTCATCCCATTCAGTTGCAAAAACTATATACATGAGTGTGCATGCATGTAGTCAATGCTTGGCTTTTTAGGTATTTAACTCATAATGAACATGCATTTTCACTTCTTTTTTTACTTATTTTTATAAGCAGTTCAAATATTTTGACTATGCTAAATATCTGCATGTTATCTTAAATGAGTAAATAAGTTTTCAAGTTTGGAATTCCCCAGATAAACATTCAAATACAAACATCATGGGAGTTATTTATAACTTCATTTGCACCTACCTTCTAGAAACTTAGTCAAGTGTTACTCATACAAAGATTTCCTAATTTCCACACAATTAAAGTACAACTAAATCAAAAAAATGACTAAAAAAAGAAGTCAAATGAAAGCATTTCAAGAATCTTCAAAGGGCTGGGGAGATGGTTCAGAGGGTTGAGCTGCAATCAGGATCCCTGAGCCCAAATCCAAGTGTCACACGAGCACTGAGCACCATCAGAAGCAACCCCCAAGCAATGAAATAAATAGCCCTGAGGACTACTGTGTATGGTCCCAAAATAACAAAACTGTCTCCATAGCCCCAGCCATGTGAACTCATGAGAATCTGCTAGGAAACTTCACAGGTCAGAAAGAAGCGACAGGGTCAATGCACCTGTGTGGCATGTGTGTCTGATGAGACTGCGACCTCCACACACACAGCCACACACCATGGGGTATGGCCTCTACCTCTCCCGCAACACACCTCCAAAAAATACATAAAAGGAGGTTTCCCATTTCCACTCAGGTATCAGAAACTGTTTCAGGAATCATATAACAGAAACAGGATTTCTTAACCTACCTATAATATGAATTATATTTAATCTACCTATATAATAAATTATTTGCTCGAGCGGGCACCAGTAACATCTCCATATGTCCTGTCTCATGCACTCGAGCAAATTGATGATGAACGGGAAGACAGTGATACAGTGATATAATAAATTATAATCAAAAATATACCTCTATTTTCATGAAACGGTCAAGCAATTTGTCAAATGTTGAAAATACCAGATGTGACTGGAAATCCCATGGTTTCAGCATCTCCTTTCCCAGAAAACGGCTTCCTAGTCCTTTTCTATAGTTGAAAAAAAGAGTTTTTGAAAGTATTGAAGATATTAATGGCCACTTGCACCTTTTCCAGGGAGTCTTCAATTTCTCCTTTCAAAAGGTCTTCAGGACAAAGGTATGCTACTGCCTGGTAGAGTTGATAAGAGGAAACAATGAGGAAAATATATCTAATAATTTTTATGGAAACTATTATAGAAAAAAAATTTTTTTTGGCCGGTGGCGGCCGCCCGGTTTCTGGGGGCTATGGGTGGGGGGTCGGGGGCGGGGGGCCCCCGCGGCCGCCGCCCTTATGAATTTTATGGAAAAAATAAAATTAAAAATGAATTTAAATTTAACCTTTTTACCCCATAATAAACATTTTTAAGTGACAATGAATGTATCGAAAAGGGTAACAAATTCTAGAAATTCAGGTGCTTGATTTCAATCTACTAAGAAGCTAGAATTTCTGGATTTGTATTTTTCCCAATAATTAGATTTTTGCTATGCTTCACAGATAACAGTTTGTATAAATATTCCTGCAATTATTTTTTCCTGTTATAGAAACACACAGACCTGGAGGGAAATCTATCCGTCTATCAATCTCCCTATTTCCACTAGGATACCAGAGTGGGGAAAACTGCTTCCAAAGTAACAAAGGCTTTGTGACTATGACTGAAATACTGAGAAGAACAATAATAAACAAGAACAAAGAGGTAGTTTGGCAGGGAAGGTACTGCCAGCCCAGGTTCAATTCTCAGCACCAAATGCGATCCCCCTACACTGCCAGGAGTGATCCCTCAGTGCAGAGTCAGGAGAAAGCCCTGAGCACCGCCATGTGTTGCCTTCTGCCCCCCAAAAAACTGCCTTCAAAAAACATCGAAGAAATAGCCAAAAGAACAAAGAACCTCTGGCTCCCGGCACATCTCTTTGACTCCACCGCTCTCCCTGCATTAACATATGCCTTAGAGACCAGGGCCCTATGAAAGCAAGATGAGAATGCTATTCGAGTCTCCCAGAGAGGAATCGAAAGAGCTATGCTTGGAATATCACTCCTCACTCAAGTGAGAGAAGGAATCTGGAGTTCCTACCTCCATCGCTATTCCAGAAACAGGGATGCTGTCTTGTTTGCCAAGGCATTGAAAATCAGATGGGCTGGACATGTAATGCAATTTGGAGACAACTGCTGGACTAGAGCCGTTACCGACTGGATCCCACGGGATGTCAAAAGATCATGTGGCTGCCCACCTACAAGATGGTCAGACTTCTTCATCAAGACCCTGAACAAATGGTTTGAGGCTCTTCGTATCCCTGAAGCAACCAGATGCCATTGGGCTACACTGGCACGTGATAGGGTCCAATGGAAATGTTACTGGTACCCGCTCGAGGCAAGTCGATGACTAACGGGATTCAAGTGATCAAGTGATCAAGTGATTAAGCAATCAAGAACTGGGACAATAGCAGATGGTGAAGACCACAGTTGCCTTGACAGTACAAAACCCATTTGTCAGGTCACCGGAGCCCTAGCAGATGAAATTATTTACAGTCATCATTACTATAGTCCATATTACATTCTAATTTAAAAGTAAGCCTGCTATTTAAAAACATGGCCATCGCCTTATGTATAAGGACTCGACAACCCACAAGCTTGATGAAGCTGGAAAAGGTATTTCTCTTCCTAGGTGTCAGGGTTGAGGATTTTTTTTTAAATCACTGAGGATACTTTTTATTTACTGAATTTCAATTTACAGTTTTATTTTCGGGCCACAACAGTCCATGCTGGGGTGTATGGAATGTGTGAGGAAGGGGGAGCATGGATGCGATCCTGGTTTTCTGCATGCAAAATATGTGTTCCAGCCCTTTGAGCTACCTCCCCAGACCAGCAAGGTACTTTTTTAAACAAAGAAATATACATATACAAAGATTCTTTTTTAAGTGTCCTGTAAAAAAGTGTTTTATAAATGTATGTGCCTTAAAGTCCAGAAACTCTTATTGAATAAAATTTGGGCAGATTCCTCCAAAATTCACGTGACTGCAGCTCTAACACCAGGTTCTCACTTGTACCAAAATGGGCAAAATAATGAAGGCAGAGGTACACTTTGCATTAATAAAGGACATCAATCACAGCCATGAAGCACTAATGCTGTAAAAGCAGAGACCAACACAAAAAGCAGGTATTCCAAGTCTGCCGTTTGTTTGCATTTTATTTATATTTATTTTCATTGTGGGCCCTGTCTAGCTTACTTAGGGCTTACTCCTAGCTCTGAGCTCAGGAATCACTCTTGGTTCTGGGCTCGGAGGATCATATGAGGTGCCAGGGAATCTCACTAGATTGGCAGTTTCCAAAGTGTCCTAACCACTGTACAATCACTCAGGCCCCTTGTTTGTATTTTGAAATGAATTTACTAAGAGTATCTCTAACATTGAGTTACAATGAGGATTGAATTTGTGGGTTTTGTAAAGGGCTTAGAAAATTCCAGCAAATATTAGTAGTATGAAGCCTTCGTTAAAAATTAAAGAAACAAATAAAATTAGCCAACAACCAGTAGGGAAAAATGCAGTTCTTCAGAAAGCCCAGATAAGAAATCTGGCTCATTGCCAATTTTTAAGTCCTGACATGTTGGAGCAGATTTACTACAAAGAAACTTGGAGAGCTGGGGATGTGGTTCAAGTGGTTAAGCACATGCCTGTGTTCAATCCTTGATACTAGAAAGCCCCCAAGCACTATCAGGTGTGGTGGTGGTGGTGGCCTTCACAATAACAGAAAATAAGTCCACCTTGAGAGCCAAGGAAATCAGGTCAAAAGAACCTCAGTGGAAGCCAGGGAAAGTGGCTATGGAGCAAGAGAAGGTACATTATTTCTTAAGGAACTGGACCAACTCCAGATACTGACATAGACCAGGAGCCAGAGTAATAGGTTTACAGGCATAGCAGTAATCAAGATTTCTTATGAGGCCTGCCCTACTGCCCAAGAATGAATGTCCACCTCTGGGATTTATTCTCAACACAACAGCTATGATTAGTCTCAAATGAGATGAGAATCCCCAAATGAGGGTTGGAAAATTATTATGGACACTGAAGTCAGTAAGGATTGTAATCTTTCAGTGAAAAGAGACAAGCACCCAAAACACTTCATATAATGAGACTGACTGCCCTGTTATGGCCTGTCATTGGGTGCAAGCAGCTTGTAAGTGAATGGTCTGCATTTTCAGCCCTTACTAACTGTGCACTGTTTGCACACACTGGGCATTTGACGTAGGATTTTCTCTGATTCTCACAATAATACAAGCTAAGCTGTACCTGCATTTACAGATAACACCCGAAGAAGGAATTGAACATCCCTAAATGTTCCAATTAGATTTGAATCCAGGGTGTAAGTGAACTGACCCTAATACATCATACAAAGGTGACCCTAACACCTTTGCAGAAGGAGGGCGGGGGGGGGGGGGGGGGGCAACGAGAGGATAAGTCCAGGAATCACAAACCAAGAACTTTTCTCAAGTTCAGATTTTCCACTAAATTCTCAGAGAAACTGAGCAGTCAACTTTCAAACATCAGTTAATTCATATGAAAACATATCAGGGATTGGACTGGAACACTGTTCCCCCAAACAGCTACTCCTACAATATTGCTCTCTTTGTTGCTTGTAACAGAAGTTAGGGGGAGGAGTCTAAGGCAGCAGGAGCTCCAAGATAGGTATTTGCCTTATCTACTAAATATGCCCAATTTACCCATTGTACAACAACAGGTTTTCATTTTCCAAGTAAGTCATGATGTGAAAATCACCAAGAAATACTGCCTAGATCAGGGATCTAGGTTATCACAGCTGTGCACCCTTCTATGAGGAAGTACCTAGGTATGTGTAAAACATTTCAGTTTCAGGCCAGAGCGATAGCACAGCTGTTAGGGCGTTTGCCTTGCACACAATCGATCCAGGTCCGATCCCGGCATCCCATATGGACCCCCAAGTACTGCCAAGAGTAATTCCTGAGTGCAGAGCCAGGAGTAATCCCTGAGCATTGCTGGGTGTGACCCAAAAAAAGAAAAAAAAATTTAAAAAAATCCCAGTTTCCTGGTTGGTTGCTCCATTCCAGGAATGACAATAGATGCCACAGAGCCAAAACTAAAAAGCCTGCTTCTAGAAAAGAAGTCTCTTGGCTAAAAAAGACCAATCCCAAAAGCTACCTGTAGTAAGAGACTTACAAAGACAAATGTAAATAAGCCAAGAGGAGGATGGTAGGAAGCTAGGAATGGGTTGAGTGCCCTGGAACAAGCTGTTCCTGATGTCACTGAAATCTTGGCTTTCCAGTTCACATACTTTAAAAAAAAATTTATTATACCGCTGTGAGATAAACAATTACGAAGGTGTTCATAATTGGTTCTTGGTAATACAGTGTTCCAGCACACATCCCTCCACCAGTGCCCCATTCCCATCACCAATGTACCCATTCCCTCCCACCCACCCCCAGCCTGCCTCTATTGCAGGCACCTTTTCTTTTCCTCTCTTTCTCTCTCTCTCTCTCTCTCTGTCTCTCTCTCCTATCTCTGCCTCTGTATCTCTCTCTCTCTTGTTTTACACATTGTGGCTTACCCTACATTTAGGGCTTATCATGTAAGTCTCTTTCACATACATTTTTTGCTTGTTATTTTTCTTCAATTTCTCAGTAACAGGTAGAAAAGATTCCATTCTCTTGGGAAATGTGAACACCTCTAACTCTGAATCATATACAGATTATAATTCTCCAGCACTGATTCTCTAAAAACTCCTTAATGGACCAGATACACACCCACAATAAAAGTGAATTGCCCTTGCCTCTCCCAAGTCCATATGCTGAAGCCCTAGTAACTAATGTGACGGTATCTGGAGAGGGTCTTTAGAATGCAATAGATGTTAAATGAGGTTGTGGAAATAGGACCCTAATTTGATGGGACAGTGACTTTTCAAGAACAGGAAAAGAAAAGAGCCTTTTTTTCTTGGGTGATGACCCAGAGAGAAGTCTGCAAACCAGGGACAAAGCTATGCCCTCCCCATCACCAAACTGGCTTCCTGAGCTGGGTCCCCATTCTCAAACTCCATGCGCAATGGTTTCTGAAAATACAATCACTCATTCTATGGTATTTTGTTATGGTTGCTCAAAAAAAAAATCAATACACATTCCCAATGAGAAACGGATTGTGTGGATTATATGCCTACTGAGGAGAATGGTAAATTCTCAAAGTACGCACTTCTCTGGTATTAGGGCCACATAAAGGAAAGTTTATGCAAATAAGGTGAGGAAGCGTGCAACTTTTTAAATGACATTTTCAAGGCTGATGAACTGGAAAAAATTATGAACAAGAGATATTTTAAAATCAGCATTTAATCCAGATTCTTCAAATACAATTCCACTATTATTTTCTGAGGATTTTTTTTCAATTCCTTTACTTTGTTTTCTAAGTCTTCCACCAGTATCCCTGTGGAAACCACAGGAAGCTTACCAAAAAAAGAAACCCACTATGCATATATGGCTTTTACAGGAAAGTAGGGTATTAAACAAAATTCAATAACCACTTGCGCTTTGAATATATCTGCCTTATTTTCAGAACTCCTCTGCTTTTTAGAATAAAAAAGTCATCTAACGTTCTTACTATAAAAGTTCTACCTTATTAAAAAAAAATGGAAATGGTGCTCTGACCATATTATTGGATTTATTCTTTATTGACCTAATAAAAACCTACCACAAGGTAATGGTTTGTACTGCTTCTGTGTTTTTATGCCACATACCTGGTCAACGAAGAGATTACAAAACTCTTGCAATAGAACTATAATCCGAGCGGGGGTGTTATAAAACTTGGAATGGCTCCAGATCAGACAGATGGTATGGAAGTAATGGGGCAATCAATACCCGAGTCTGTGGGAATTCCATCTCCTGGAGACACTGAATGTGTCTTCTCAGAGGTCTTAGGTGAAGTTCCACATCTTGGGCTTCCAGGAGAGCTGTGAGACAAAAAAAAAAAAAAAACAACCAGTGATACCACATCGTCTTTTCCTCCTAAATTCACTTTACGCCTTCAAGTGAATAATGCAAAACAATAGAGCTGCACTAAAATGTTTTTTCTATCACTTATCCTAAACTTTGGTGACTCACTACAACCTTTAGGAGAACCTGTGAATAGTGATTTACTTAGCAAAAGGTCATCCCAACTAAAGGAAGAAATTGCAGGGGCAGGGAGGAGGGCACAATATCTTTAAATGCTAAAGAATCTGACCTAATCCCATGGAAATTGGGATTAAAAGTACCTTAAATCAACATCACTTGATTGTTTGGATTATAAATTTTATAGTTCATTATTGGTTTTATAACCTTTAGAATGCTAAGTTTTCCCAAATTTGAGGTACTACAACAATTTCATCATTTATTGTCTCACTCCACTCTTTTAAGACTAACTCAAATAGAACAATTTCTACTATATCATTTGTTTGTTTCTGGGCTGCACCAGTGCTGCTTAAAAGGTTACTCCCTGGTCTGCACTAAGAAATCATTCCTGGTGGTACTCAGGGACCATATGAGATGCTGGGAATTGAACACAGGTTGTCCACATGCAAGACAAGCACCCTGTCTGCTGTACTATTGCTCTAGCACCAGCATAGTTTTTTTTTTTTCTTTTTGGGTCACACCTGCCAATGCTCAGAGGTTACTCCTGTCTCTGTACTTAGGAATTACTCCTGGTAGTACCCAGGGGACCATATGGGATACTGAAGATCGAACCCAGGTTTGTCATGTGCAAGGCAAACACCCTACCCGCTGGACTATCACTCCGGCCCAATATTTCTGAATTAAAATATAACATTTTAATTAAGCATGAATGATTAAAATATCCTAAAGCTATATGAAGGTGAATATACAATAGTTGTATGAAAGTATACTAAATGACATTCAACTGTACACATTAATATGGCTATTTGGGAGTTGGAGAGATAGTATAGCCAGTAGAGCTCTTGCATGCAACAGACCAGGTTTAATCCTTGGAACCCTGTAAGGCCCCTGAGCACCACTAGGAGTGAACCCTGAGCAAAGAGACAGCTGTAAGCCCTGAGAACCACTGAGTGTAGCCCCCTGCACATCCCCCTCCACGCCACAACACTAACACAAAACAACTTTAAATTTCAGCCACTTTATTGAATACTTATTATACACCTAAAAATAGAGTTAAGTATAGCTGGGGAATAAAGTCCAGATGATTAGGATATTTTATTATTAGACATATTAAGGAAAGTCAGCTCAGGAATATGCAGGGGCAAGCTGGGAGGACAAGGGTTTCAGGCTGGGGAACAAAAGGCTTACCATTTTCCACAGTCATGAAAATCTCCTTCAAAGTTGGAAAATAGCTGCTTTGCTTTGTTTTCAGGATCTCAGCCATCTTGAGGACAACAGGAGCCTGAAGCTAATAGACAGATAAAAAGAAAGATGGAGGGATGGATAGAAGGATGGATGGATGGATAGATGGATAGGAAGGAAGGAAGGAAGGAAGGAAGGAAGGAAGGAAGGAAGGAAGGAAGGAAGGAAGGAAGGAAGGAAGGAAGGAAGGAAGGAAGGAAGGAAGGAAGGGATTATTAAGTAAATGCATTCTATAACAAAATAGTTAAATCATACTTTGCTCAGACACATTACTACCAGTCTTGAATACTCAAAGCTACACCTAGTTCACACTGAAAATAATTTAAGGGTAGTATTCTTTTCCTTAAGTGTATACTTTATTTTGCATTTACAACTTTTCTCAAATTTAATTTGCAGTCTTTTAACTTATTAATCTCTACATAAAATGTTAAATTCTCCATGTAAAATGTTCTACTCTGTTTCAGAAAATCTCATAAATACATGTGAACATGAGAATAAACGAACTAGTTTTTAGAGCCCCAAGTAACCCTAAGGCAATTATCCATCAGAGAAACCAAAGTGAGTGCTCCCAAAGTGAGTGCTTACAAAGCTGTGTATCTTAACTAAGCACTAAGCAAGATTCTACCCCTTTCCTATTCATTTCAGATGACTAAATTAATTACATCTTACAATCTTCATGTTTCCTCAGGGAACCACTCACTTTTTATATCACAAAGTGGCTTCTAATTCTCTTTAATGCTGTCAAAATGGTCTCAAAAGGCAAAGTCACTCTTAATTCTATTAATTTAAAAAGTGCAAAGCTCTGATATCATAGAAGAGACTATTGGACTATTTAAAGATGATATTTTAAACTTTTTGTTGAGAATGAATGACTGCATGATGTGTGGTTTGTTCTGGATTCTTGCTAGGCTTACTGGTATCAGTTAGAACCTGTCTACAACTGTATACAATAAAAAATGTGAAAGATCTTGGGAAGGACCTTATCCTAAAATCAGCATTCTCCAAGACTATCTAAGAATATCTGACTCCATAGTTCCTCAGATCTCCATCCAATAGAAAACCTGATCTTCCCCCTTTAAGTTTCATCAGTAAATGATCGAGATGAGAACCTTCTACTGAGACTATACCACCTACGTGGCAAAGCCAGGCAAGCTACCCGTGTTTTATTTACTTGTTATGCCAAAAACTAGTAACAATTATGGACCTCAGTTCCATGACCTGAAGAATGGTTTCGGGCTCCTCCTGTCCCTGGAGCAAGCAGATGCCCTTGGGTTACACTTGCTTGTGACAGGACTCATGGAGATGATACTAGTGCCCACTCAAACAAATCGATGAACAATGGGAAGACAGACAGACAGACATGTTACACTTTTAAGATTATTAAAGATCACTCACTACTCTGGAGACCAAACCTCACAAATGACTTTGCTAATTCATTTCACAAGCAATCTTTCATGCTTCCACTTACTTGGTCATAAAGGCAGGACATATTTTCCCTCCTCAGGGTCCAAAATTCCAATTCGGTTTGAGGGTTTGAGTTAATACTGTTCAGCAAAGGCTGCACAGAGTCTTTCTCTACAACTTCTTGGACTTGATGTGACCATTTAATAACCACTGATTCAATTGCATGGAGAATTGTCCTTTCATTTGGCTCATGTCTACAAACACTAAATGACCAACAGAATAACTTAAAAAATGGAAATTTGATCAAATAACAATAGGACTCACATTCTAGCATTTTATATATCTGTAAACTGATTTTTAAATAGTACAAAATCAGGTCCAGTGTTTTTAAGGACACATTTTTAGTTGAAAATCGCTAGTCTGTCACTAGCATGACTTAACATTAAAAAACATTTGTTAAACAAAGAAATATATTCTCAGGCTATAGCAATAGTAAGAAATGAAGGCATCTTGCTTGTATGAAGCTGGACGCTTGGTTCAAATCCCAGGTACCACATATGGTCCCTGAGCATATAGTCCCTGAGCAGTAGTTACCCCCTGGAAAGAAAAGAAAGATCAGAAAAAGAATAAGAAAGGAAGAAAGAGAAAGAAGAAAATATTTTCTCAACATCACTTCACTAAAAGAATAATTGATATAATGACAACTGTAATAGCTTGCTTTTGTACAATCTGCTTTTTAAAAGCATATAATGAAAGGACAGCATACTCAAATGCTTCTACACACTATGTCATAGAATAGAGGCTGGAGAGATTACACACGGGGCTATTACACATGCTCGGCATATTGGGACATACAGGATCGATCCCAGGCACCAGTGGTCTCCCCAAAGTACTGCAGGGAGCTACCTCTGAGCAATGTGCCAAGAGAAACTTTGAGCGCCACCTAGTGTGCTAAGAAAACAAAACAAAAATAAATATGATAGCAATTGTATACATAAGTGTATATTATATAAATTGGTGCTGATAAATGAGAATTCTGGTCTTCCATATAAATATCCTACATACGAGATCTCTGGAAAATTTTTCATCCAGGTTGATTTTTCCTGCAATAGTGGGTATCGGAAGAAGCGTTCTTCTTGTCATTTTGCTCTAAAAACATGCATCTTATTTCTCATGATTTCTATGTGACGTTCCATGTCCTGTGAAACAAAACTGGACCAGGACTTATGGTTGTTCTTATTAGAAAGAATTGACACCAATATCTAGAGAAAGAGACACATTTAAAAAAAAACATTTAATTTATAATGTATTTCCTCAATGATTTTGTCATACAAAATGAGCATCAAAAGCTCAATTTAATAAATATCCTCCTACAGGACTGAATCCACAAGAAAAAGTCTGTGACCCATTGAAACTCTGACAAAATTCTTACATAGTATAAAAAATTCTGCTGACTCATTTATTTAACTTATTTATCAAGCATTTGTGGTTATTTCCAGTACTTTAAACAGTGCATTAAATAAGAGCATGTCAAGGAAGTGAACTGCTCTTAATGTACACAAAGCATACAAGAGGACATTTTAGTGGGAAAAAATCTTTTAGAATCACTCGGATATAAAAGAAAATAAATCTTCTCAAGTCCTGAGTAGCATCTCAGGTGATTCAAGTTTGATAGTCAGAAAGATGTTTATTACAACATGTGGACAGTTTTTAGAACTCCTTCCATTAAATTAGGGACATCAATAGGACTCTATAGTGATACATCCTTGGTACCTAGCATGTGTCAAGCACCTGCTGAGTTAAGGAAATTGGTCTTTCTTTTTCCTACTGCTTTCCAATTTCTGCCAATTATAGGCATAGTTTTATTTTTCTGACATAATCCATCCATTCTACCAGCATTGCACGGAATTATAAAATTACATCATAAATAGGTTATATATTGCATATGAATAACACTACAAAATAATTAGCAAAGCAAAAGATATTTTACCTTTGAAAGATAATTTATTTTACCCTTGAGAGTATAAAATAGCCTTCCAGCTCACCAAAAACAAAGTGAAAATTCAATTCCTGGGGTACTAAAACCATTCTATTTCAAACTATATCATGATTACATTTGCTGTGTAAGCATGAAACATAGAGTGCTAGGAATACAAGGTGGGTAACAAAGTGTCGGCCTACTCCAGGCTCAGTGGCTTCAGTCTCTCCATGGCCAGCTGCCACAGTTCTAGGGCATTCAGGGCTGAAAGATGAAACACAGGGGGAAAAAAATCTCTCCCAGGTAGGGAGGTGCATAAGGAAAGTCTTTCAAGTAAAGGTGCAGAGAGTTCAAAGGGGCTAGACTATGGGATTTGCATGCAAGAGTTTGCATGGGTTTAATCCCATGCACACATGATCTATTGGGCACAATGGGAATGACCCCCTCCCCAAAAGACTTGCTTTTCTGGGTCATAAAACCCCCCAAACTAACTCAAAACTTAAAGGGCATGTGTTTCAGAAACTGAATGCTGAGAGAAAAATCATGGAGTAAGGAACTTTTGGGAACTGCCAGTCAATACTTCACTTCTCTTTATACTGGAACATAGCAATACTTAACAACAAAATCCTACATATTTTGTAATCCTAACCCTAATCTTCCATCTAATAATAGCTCTAATTCTCATCTTAATCCTGAACATAGTAAGTGGTTCCCTTACTAAAGCCCCAAACTACCAATAAGCCAAAGAATCACCATCTATCTATACCTAATTTCCATTTTTTTGAGACTGATTACAGAAAAAAACTAACAATAGACTATTCTACAAACCTTACCCTAACCATAGCCTGAGGCAAATCCTATTTTTATACTCAGCCCTACTCCAACAGAGAGAGAAACCTATAAATTAGCTCAAATTCAACAATGGTCCAACACTTCACTTCCCATTTTTTCTTAAAACACACCAAGATTAACACCTAAAGCCCGCACTAATCTTAAATCTAGCCATAATTTTCATTGTACCTAACACAAGTAATAAGATTGACCTCTACTGAGGGCAAATTGATCCAATGATACTTTGCTTTCTGTGATTAATCACATAAAAAATATAACAACTCCACAAACCTTAGCTAACCATAGCTTGAGGCAAATCCTATTTTGATAATCAGAATGACCAGCAGAGGCAGAAACTTAGGAATTAGACCAAAATTAACAATGGACAAAAATAACTTCTAGTTTTTTCTTAAAACCATAACTAATAATCATTATCACTAATTAATAATTAGTGGAACCACAGCTAATTATTAATTAATTATTTTAAAAATATTTTATTATATCACCGTGAGATATACAGTTACAAAGATGTTCATAAGATGTTCATATTTGGGGTTTCGGTCATACAATGTTCCAATACCCATCCCTCCACCAGTGCCCATTTCCCACCACCAATGTCCCCAATTCCCTCCCCCTCCCCAGCCTGCCTCTGTGGCAGGTTCTTAAATTCTTTCTCTTTCTCTCTCTCTTCTCTTTTCCTTCCCTTCCACATTGTGGATTACAATACATACATTAAAGGATTGTCATGTGTATCTTTTTGCCTGTATTTAATGCTCAGTTCTAGGTTATTAACCACTAATTAATAATTACTAATTAATAATTAGTGGGACCACAACTGCACTGCTTGACCCCACGTGGAAGCAACCCATGGAGCTGAGCTCTGGAGGGCAGTAAAGGGCTCCGCCAGCAACTGGCCAAGTCCAACATAGTTCCAAAGGTTCGCTCACATGTGTGGGGAGGGGCCACGCTGGCCGGACTTGGAGTGGGGATTTGGGCTCCTCCTCCCATTCCCTCCACTTCCATGCCAGCAACCCTGAAAGAGAGACACGCCAGACCCACAGCTCCGTCAGCAACCCTGGAAGAGAGACCATCCAAACCCAACCACTCCAGACCCACAGCTGCATCGCTCAGCCACACATGGAAGCAACCCATGGAGCTGAGCTCCGGAGGGCAGTAAAGGGCTCACCCAGCCCCTGGCGGAGTCCAATATAGCTCCAAGGGTTCGCTCATACGTGTGGGGGGAGGAGCCACGCTGGCTGGACTTGGATGGGGATTTGGGCTCCTCCTCCTCATTCCTCCACCTCCATGCCAGCAACCCCGAAAGAGAGACACGCCAGACCTACAGCTCGGTTGGTGTGGGAGGTCTCTTCACGCCCGCGACAGTCTTAGATAGTACTGGATGTTGGATCAGGTCTTTCCCAGGATCGTTCACATTTATACACTGTATACAGTTCTAGGCAGATTCTAGCCTTGGCCCATCATCCCAGTAAGCCTAGCAAGAAGCCAGAGGAACCCCACAACATGAGGTCCAACATTTTCAACATCCAGACACCACAGCTCCTCAGAGTTCCACCCAAGAGAAAATCAGATATTTCCCCGTTGAGTTTCATCAGTAAATGCTCGAGATGAAAGCCTTCTACTGAGAGTATACCACCTACATGGCAGAGCCTGGCAAGCTACCCATGTTGTATTTGATATGCCAAAATCCAGTAACAATTATGGACCTCATTCCCATGACCTGAAGGAATGGTTTGAGGCTCTCCCTGTTCCTGGAGCAAGCAGATGCCCTTAGGGTACATTTGCTTACAACAGGATGTATGGAGATGTTACTGGTGCCCACTTGAGCAAATCAATGAACAACAGGAATAAGTGATACAAGTGATAATTATTACTAATAATTAATTGATTCTTAAACACCAAAATTAATACCTTAGAGCAAGCATTCTATGGGTTAGGGTTATTTTGAGGATCAGGGCTAGAGTTTAGGAATTTGTAGTATTTTGGTGTTAATCATACTGTTTTAAGAAAGAATGGAACTTTAAGTATTTGGCCATTTTTCAATTTGAGCTGCACATTTTCTAACCCTATCCCTAATTCTCATCCTAACCTAACCAATAGACTTCATTTCACCGTGGTCTAAAACTAACGATTTTCCAAATATCATAATCTTTCCAAATTTTCTTTTTTTTTTGACTGAACAGAGACATACTAAGACATACCTAGAGACTGCCATAAACCTAACTCTAACCCACACTGAGGCTAATCTTATCATTATATTTGGTCTAACCCAAGTAGATGCAGAAACCTACAATTTAGACCTTATTTAACAATGCTCAACACTTCACTTCCCTTTTTATCTTGAAACAGCAATTCTTAACACTTAAACTAACATTTAAATCTAACTTTATTTAATCCTATGCCTAACCCACACTACTAGTAATCCTGACTTTACTGATGCAAAAAAAATACTAACTTTTCTAAATTTACAATTTTTTCTATACTTTAGTTTTATTTTCAGTGATGAATACAGAAAAATATAACACCTAAAACCTCTAAAAACATAACCCTAAATGCCGCCCAGAGGCTAATTCTATCAATATACTAAGCATGACTCAAATACAAGCAAGAACTACAAATTCAGACAAATTTACCAATTTCCCAATACTTTAGTTTCTGTGTTTTAATTTCAGAACACAACAATCCTTAACACCTAAACCCTACACATTCTCTAACCCCAACTCTAGCCCTAATGCTGCTTCTAACCCTAACCAGTAGTAAACCTGACATTACTAATGCCAAAAACTACCTTGATTATCATCCTGTAATTCAATTTCATTTCTAAGGATGAGCACAGAATAATTTGCCACTAAATCTTCCACAAACCTAAACCTAACCCTAGTCATTATAGCAAGCCTGTCCTGTGAATGACAAGTGCTTTAATCCCTATACTATCTCTCTGGCTGCCAAAGTACTTTTTGAAATTGACATTATTTTTCTTATAATGGTAATTAAATTAATAAGACATACCACCTAAGTAGAGGTCAAAGTGACACTAAGATGGATAGGTAGTTGACCTTGCACACAGACCCTGCCAATCCCCATAAGGTCCCCTAAGTCTGCCAGGTTGATCCCTGAGTGCAGAACCAGGAGTAAGTCCTGAACATTGCAGGGTATGACTCCAAAATAAAAAAGAAACAAAAAATTATTTACTCTTTGACAGCCAAATTTGTCATTCAACTAAGAGAACAGGATGGAGAGGGACGTTTGGGGTCCTTGACAGTCAGCTTACAGTTTCCCTTTACTTCTCAACTGAGTTGGCAATTTGCCACATCACACATTAGACGTTTTCACTCTTGATGTAGAAGTCACTGATAAAACTTGGAGGTTGCGAGGACAGAAAGGGCTCAGAGGGCTGGAATATAATCTTGGTAAGCAGGAGGCAGGAGTTTGATCCCCGCACAGCATAGTACCCTGAGCATTGCAAGGAGTGAGCCCTGATCACAAAGCCCAGAGTGGCTCCAACCCCTCCACATCCCCCCTCCAAAAAGAACTTTAATCAAAAAAAAAAAATTAGAGATGAAGGATGTCGATTTTCTCCCAGGCAGAATCTTTCAGGTAACACTATGATCCAGCGGCAAAGAACATGGTCACTCAGCTTTGCTCCGTGACCACACATTCCTTTACCACTCCAAGCTCATCATAAACATTCAAGAATAACCTAATGACTGCCAGTCATCACAAGAAACATCAAAGAGAAAGGCCCTTGCTCAGTCCCAGGTAGAACCATGTTCCGGAGGTGGCTTTCAGACTACCTCAGCATCATGAGAAAATAACACAGAACCCCACTACAAGGATGGATGAGGACAAAAGCCCTGAAATCTCACCAAGGAATACCCACATACATAATATCTCTGATAAATAATTAAGAGATGAAATAGTAAGGATGTTTAATGAACTCAAAGAAACAGTGGAACATCCAATAAAATACAGGAAGATATGACAGAAATGGCAGGACAGCCAATAAAATACAGGAAAAAATGAGAGCAAAAATAAGAAAAAACAAACAAAATAACCATCAATTAAAAAATCTGGTAAATACAATGAAAAATTCAGTGGGGGCCCTCAGTACTAGAATGACAACAGCTGAAAACAGAGACAGTGACTGTGAAGATAAGCTGCAGAGAGCACTCAGGCAACAATAGAAGATGGAAAAGCACCTAAAAAGAGCTCAACAGCAGACAAGACAACATTGGGATGAATTCAAGAGAAACAGCATAAGAATTATGTAAGAATTATTGGCGCTACAGTGGGACATGAAGGCAACCTGGATGAGGTAGGAACAATTAAAGACATCAGAGTTGAAGTATGCAAGCATCCAGATCTAAGAAGCCAAAAAAAATATCAGCTAAAAGGGACCCTAACAAAAAGACTCAAAGACATATCCTAATCAGAACAACAAATGCCATAGATAGAGACACAATACTGCAAGTGACAAGGTCAAAGAAGGAAATTTCAGACAAAAGAGTATCCCTTAGATTCACAGCAGACCTATCAGATGAAACCCTCCAAGTCAAAGTGATGGTATATAGTGAAAAAACTCAATGAAATGAATGCCTCAACAAGAATACTTTACCTGACTAGACTGTCATTCAGATTTGAAGAAATGATAGACAAATTCATGGACAGACAACAGCTCAGGAACTTTATAGATAAAAACCAACTTTAGAAGGACTGAAAGGACTAGTGTAAGTCAATACAACCCCCAAATCACAACAAACTTATAGAGAAAGATGGTACAGACCCCATGAAAATAATCTCCCAATGTCAATGGTCTAAATGCACCAATTAAGAGACACAGAGTGGCAAAATGGATTAAAAAACTAAATCTAACATTCTTTTGCCTACAAGAAACACATCTGAACAATCAGAACAAACACAGACTCAAAGTCAAAGGCTAGAAAACAATTCTTCATGTAAACAGCTCCTCAAAAAAGGAAGGGGTTAATATCCAGGATATCTCAGGCACTGGTAGAACTTTACAAGAAGAAAACAAACAACCCCGGCTCTTGCCACCAGGTGCGTTCCCAGCGCGGCAGCCCCTGACCACTGGGCTCCAGGAGAAAAGGCTCCAGCTTCCAGGGAGGGGAGCGACCCCCACCAATCGGCGCAGGAACTCACACTGCAAGACCTCCCCCCTGACCCCCTGACACCGGAACCACCCACAGAAACCCCAAAATTCAAAACCGCGGACCACTAGCGCTCACGCGAATTACATTCTATCTACCTAATATAACACTGAGCATTGTCCCCCTACACTCTTTGCTATATGTTCCTAGCTGTAAAGTAATTCAGGCACAACTAACTTTACTGACTAGTCACCCAGAATACTCATTTTCAACCTACGATAGTCATTATGGTAAAGCAGCGCAAAAGTCCCTCAAGTTCTACAATTGAAGTTATTAATACCGATGAGTCCAGCAATAACAATGAGCTATATAACCTCTCTGAAAAGGAATTTTGTAAGCAACTGTTAAAGATGTACAAGGAAATAAAAGAAACAATGGAATACAAACTCAGTAAAGTACAGGAGGAAATGAGAGCAGAATTGAGTAAATTTCAGACCAAAGTACAAGCAGAAATGACAGATATTAAAAATGAGGTAAGTGAACTGAAAAACACAGGAGAAGGCCTCCAAAGCAGAGTAACAGCTACTGAAGAAAGAATTAGTGATCTCGAAGACGAGGTTCAGAGATTCTGTAGACAACACCAGAAGATGGAAAAAAAGACTCACAATCAACGAACAGACTACTAGAGAAAATCGGGATGAAGCCAAAAAGGAACAACATACGCATCATTGGGGTGCCAGAAGGGCAAGAAGAAAACCCTGATGAAGAAGAAACTGTCAAAGCCATCATCGCTGACAAGTTTCCCGAACTGAAGAAAGCATGCTCCCAGATACAGGAGGTCCGAAGGATACCAGCTAAAAGAAACCCCAATAAGAATACCCCAAGACACATCCTTATTAAAATGACAAAAAACGATAGACAGAGATAGAATACTGAAAGCAGCAAGATCAAAGAAGGAAATCACATACAAAGGAGCATCCCTGAGATTTACAGCAGACTTCTCAGATGAAACACTCCAAGCCCGAAAACAATGGTGGGATATTGTGAAAAGACTCAATGAACTTCAGGCCTCACCAAGAATTCTTTACCCAGCTAGACTTACTTTCAGATGCGAAGGAAAGATACACAACTTCATGGATAAACAACAACTTAGGAAATTCATAGACTCAAAACCAACTCTAAAAGAAGGATTGAAGGGTCTATTGTAAAATAAGACAACCCAAAACCACAACAAGGTTAAACGGAAAGATGGCACAAAATCCAATGACAATAATCTCTCTCAACGTCAACGGTCTAAATGCACCAATTAAGAGACACAGGGTGGCAAAATGGATTAAAAAACTGAATCCAACATTCTGCTGCCTACAAGAAACACATCTGAATAACCAGAGCAAACACAGACTCAAAGTCAAAGGCTGGAAGACCATTCTCCACGCAAACAACCCCTCCAAAAAGGCGGGTGTGGCCATACTCGTATCTGACAATATAGATTTCAGGCTGAAAAAGGTCAAAAGGGACAATGAAGGCCATTTCTTAATAATTAAGGGGTATGTATACCAGGAAGAAATCACACTGCTAAACATATATGCGCCAAACGAGGGGCCAGCAAAATACTTAAAGCGACTATTAATAGACCTCAAAGAAGACATTAACAGTAGCACAATAATAGTCGGAGACTTCAACACTGCCTTATCGACTATGGATAGATCGACGAGGCTGAAACTCACCAGGGAAATACTGGACCTGAAGGAAGAAATAGAAGAAAGAGAGCTGGTTGATATATACAGGGCTTTTCATCCCAAAAAAGCTGAATACACTTTTTTTTCCAGTGCACATGGAACATACTCCAAGATAGACCATATACTGAGCCACAAAGCATACCTCAACAAAATAAAAAAGATTGAAATTGTGTCGACTATCTTTTCAGATCACGATGCACTGAAAATAGTAGTGAACCATACACAGAAGCAGGAGTCAAACCAAACACCTGGAAACTAAACAGCTCACTGCTGAACAACAAATGGGTCATAGAAGAAATCAAACAGGAAATCAAAAGATTCTTAGAAACAAATGACAATGAAGATACCAACTATCAGAACTTGTGGGACACAGCAAAAGCTGTGTTAAGAGGAAAGTTCATAGCTCTGCAAGCATTCATCAGAAAAGAAGAAAGGGCCCATATAAATAACCTGACCTCACAGCTGAAAATATTAGAAAAAGACCAACAAGAGAAGCCCAACCCAGGCAGAAGGAAGGAAATAGTGAAACTTAGGGAGGAAATCAACGACCTGGAAACCAAAAAAAACAATCCGAAAGATTAATGAAACCAAGAGCTGGTTTTTTGAAAAATTAAACAAGATCGACAAGCCACTGGCAAGACTTGTAAGGACAGGGAAAGAGAGAACCCAAATAAACAGAATCAGAAATGAAAATGGTGACATCACAACAGAAAAAACAGAAATACAAGAGATCATCAGAGGTTATTTTGAGAACCTGTATGCCACAAAACATGAGAACCTAGAAGAAATGGATAAATTCCTGAAGTCCTATAACCTCCCACGATTGAAACAAGAAGACCTCCAATACCTAAATAAGCCTATCACCATCGGGAAATTGAAACAGTAATTAAAAGTCTGCCCAAACACAAAAGCCCAGGTCCAGATGGGTTCACTGGCGAATTCTACCAAACCTTTAAGGAGGACCTACTGCCAGTCCTGTTCAAGCTCTTCCAGGAAATAGAAGAAACAGAAACACTCCCAAACAGCTTCTACGAGGCGCATATCACCCTGATACCCAAAGCAGGGAGAGACAATACAAAGAAGGAAAATTACAGACCAATCTCCTTGATGAACACAGATGCTAAGATCTTCAACAAAATACTAGCAAACAGAATCCAAAGACTCATCAAAAAGATCATACATCATGACCAAGTAGGATTCATCCCGGGAATGCAAGGATGGTTCAACATTCGCAAATCAATCAACATAATACATCACATCAATAAGAGAAAAAATAAAAACCATATGGTCCTATCGATAGATGCAGAAAAAGCATTTGACAAGATCCAGCACCCATTCATGATTAAAACCCTCCAGAAAATGGGAATTGAAGGAAGCTTCCTCAAGATAGTCAAAGCCATCTACCAAAAGCCCACAGCGAGTATCATTCTCAATGGGGAAAAATTGAAAGCCTTCCCCTTAAGATCAGGAACACGACAAGGTTGCCCTCTCTCACCTCTTTTATTCAATATAGTACTGGAGGTACTCGCCATAGCAATCAGAGAAGAAAAGGACATTAAGGGCACCCAGATAGGCAAGGAAGAAATCAAGCTATCATTATTTGCAGATGACATGATATTATACCTAGAGAACCCTAAACTCTCGACCCAAAAACTCTTAGAAACAATAGATAGGTATAGTAGAGTGGCAGGGTACAAAATCAATACCCAAAAGTCGGTGGCTTTCCTATACACAAATAACGAAAGAGAAGAAAGGGATATTAAGAAATCGATTCCATTCACAATTGTGCCACAGAAAATCAAATACCTAGGAATCAGCTTAACCAAGTGTGTAAAGGACCTATACAAAGAGAACTACAAGACACTGCTTCAAGAAATAAAAGAGGACACGAGGAAATGGAAACACATTCCCTGCTCCTGGATGGGGAGAATTAACATTGTCAAGATGGTAATACTCCCTAGAGCTTTGTACAGATTCAATGCGGTTCCTATAAGGATTCCCATGACATTCTTTAAAGAAATTGACCAAACACTTCTGAAATTCGTATGGAATAACAAACCCCCACGGATAGCTAAAGCAATCCTTGGGAAGAAGAAGATGGGAGGCATCACCTTTCCCAACCTCAAACTGTACTACAAAGCAGCAGTAATTAAAACAGCGTGGTACTGGAATAAAAACAGACCGGTGGACCTATGGAATAGAGTTGAGTATCCTGACACCCACCCTCAAAGACATGATCAGTTAATCTTTGATAAAGGTGCAAAGAGTCCAAACTGGAGTAAGGAAAGCCTCTTCAACAAGTGGTGCTGGGAAAACTGGACAGCTACATGTAAAAAAATGAATTTGGACCTGTGTCTAACACCTTGCACAAAAATCAGATCAAAATGGATTAAAGATCTCAATGTCAGACCTGAATCCATAAAGTACGTTGAAGAAAATATAGGAAAAACCCTCCACGACATCGATGCTAAAGACATCTTCAAAGGTGAAACACCATTAACAAAGCAACTAGAAGAAAATATAAATATATGGGACTACATGAAACTGAAGAGCTTCTGCACCTCGAAAGAAACAGTGACCAAGATAGAAAGACAGTCGACAGAATGGGAAAGAATATTCACCCAATACCCATCTGATAAGGGGTTAATATCCAGGATATATCAGGCACTGGTACAAATACATAAGAAAAAAAACAGCCAACCCCATTAGAAAATGGGGAGAGGAGATGAACAGAAACTTTGACAAGGAAGAAATCCGAATGGCCAAAAGGCATATGAGAAAATGCTCATCATCACTAATCATCAGAGAGATGCAAATCAAAACAACAATGAGATATCACCTCACACCACAGAGAATGGCCCATATCCAAAAGGGTAAAAGCAACAAGTGCTGGCGTGGATGTGGGGAAAAGGGGACTCTCATACACTGTTGGTGGGAATGTCGACTTGTACAACCTTTCTGGAAAACAATATGGACATTCCTCCAAAGACTAGAAATTGAGCTCCCCTTTGACCCAGCCATACCGCTCTTGGGAATATACCCTGGAAAGCCAAAAACACACAGCGGAAACACAATCCGCACTTTTATTTTCATAGCAGCACTATTCACAATAGCCAGAACCTGGAAACAACCAGTATGCCCGAGAACTGATGACTGGATAAAGAAACTGTGGTACATCTACACAATGGAATACTATGCAGCTGTCAGAAAAAATGAAGTTATGAAATTTTGCTATAAATGGATGGATATGGAAAGAATCATGTTGAGTGAAATTAGTCAGAAGGAAAGAGAGAGACATAGAATGACTGCATTTATTTGCATGACATAAATATACTAGGTGATCTTACCAAAAGTGGAAATTACCACAAGCGTGTGGGAGTCAGAGGTTGGTTTAGATAGAGAAGGGAACATGTGTGAATAAATGTCTAAAGTTCTGATGCTAACATAGAACTGAGCATTAAATACAGACAAAAAATGCAAATGATGGCTTCTAAGTGTACGTAGTGCACTTAGAAGCGTACAATGTGTGGGAGAAGGAGGAGAGAGAGAGGGAGAGGAGAGGGAGATAAAGAACCTGCCATTTAGGCAGGATGTGGGAGGGGGAGGGAATTGGGGACATGGGTGGTGGCTGGGGGCACTGGTGGAGGGCGGGGTGCTGGAACACTGTGTGACCGAAACCCCCAAGCGTGAACAGCATTGTAATTGTATATCTCACGGTGGTATAATAAAATGTTAAAAAAAAAAAAAAAAAAAAAATAA
>JAJIBD010003121.1:147500-227541 GCA_021461705.1 Cryptotis parvus | reverse complement strand
TAGAACTGCTGTACATCTTTTCCTTTGTAAGTAAGTTCCTATTTTGATTCTGCTACTTTCTTGTTTATTTTTTCGAATCACAGTGACATACACAGCTGAACAGTTCATGATTGGGTTTGTTATACAATATCTCATCTGGTACACATGTGTACCAGTGTACACATCCCGTCACCAGTGTACTGCCCACCTCCGTCTGCCTCTATGACAGGCATTTAGCTTCTCCTATCTCTCCCTCTACCCACCCACCCTCACCTTTTGGGGCCTTGTGAAAGGTTATCATGTATATCCCCTTACCTGTTTTCAGCATTCAGTTCTTGTTCAAAATGGTCAGTCTCAAATATCATTGTCATACTGGTCCCATCTCTATCCTTACTGCCCTCATGTCTCCTTTCCACCCACACACACACACACACACACACACACACACACACACTGTTATAATAAGCTTACAAACCTTGACCAGTCCTCCCAGCCCCTGTTTACCCTTGCCATGGATATTGTCTCATAGTATGTATGTTTATACGCTACAGATGAGTGCAGTCATTATGTACCCCTCTCTAATTCATGTCACTCAGCATGATACTCTCCATGTCCATCCACTTGTAGGCAAATTTCACAACTTCATTTTTCCTAATGGCTGCATAGTATTCCATTATGCAGATGTGCCATTGTTTCTTTATCCAATCATCTGTTCTCGGTTACTCTGGTTGCTTCCAGATACTGGCTATTGTGAAAAGTGCTGCAATGAGCATAGAAGTACAGATGGCATTTCTACTGTGTGTTTTGGTTTTTCAGGCAATATTTCCAAAAGTGGCATTGCTGGGTCAAATGGGAACTCAAGATCTTGTGCTTTCTACATTCTGTTTCTGTCCTTGGATTTTGATAAAATGCATATAATGTGTCTTGGCGCTGAGACCCTTTGGGTGTCTTGAATTTGGTGCCTGTTATCCTCAACTTTGGGGAATTCTTATAGATGATTTCTTTAGCCATTGTTTATTCATCATGCTGGCTTCCATTCTTCAGGGACTATGATGATCCTTGCTTTGCTCCTCTTGAACTCATCCCATAATTCTCCGGTATGTTGCTCATTTATTTTCAGACTGTTTTCTGCCATCTGCTGTTCCTATCAGTTTCTGCCTTTTCATCTTGGAACTCCAATCTTTTATCCAGCTTCTGTTATTCTGCTATTCAGAGCATCTATTTATTATTTTTGAAAGAGATTATGTTGTATATAGACCTTTAAAATATTGTTGACTTTTTTAGCATTTAGTATTGGATCATTGATATATTTAGAGTATATCACATTCATTTCTCATAACTCTGTTTTTTTTTTTTTTTTGGGTCACACCCGGCAATGCTCAGGGGGGTTTCTCCTGGCTCTGCACTCAGGAATTACTCCTGGCGGTGCTCGGGGGACCATATGGGATGCCAGGGATCAAACCCAGGCCGGCATGGGCCGGCCACGTGCAAAGGCAAATGCCCTACCCGCTGGGCTATCGCTCCGGCCCCACTCTGCCTTTTTTAAAGCTGGAAAATATCACATTTTAAGCATTTATTATTAGATGTTGATTATTTCTTTAATGTATACTTACTTTAGTTGTTTCAAATACAAATAACAGCACATATTCTGTTTTAATGTATTTATGGATGTGCCAAGATGACAGCTTCCTAAGAACAGTGTTCTGGTTAATAGAATTATATGCAATATTTTAATATATTTGAATATGTATTGTCAAATTATGCTTCATAAAAATTAAATGTTTTAACTCAAAAACATATTGAATGCATACATCTCTTTCTCTTTAAGATATTCAGATCCATGTCCTCCCTGGTGGTCTAGTGGCTTGGACAAGATATTCAAGTCCTGGGACAGGGAGTTAGTTCAAAGTAGTGGAACAAACTTTGCTAGATTCCAAGTTGATTCTCAGCACCACATGTATTCCTGAATTACAGTGGGCTCTCCCTTACATATTCTCAGTTTCTGGGTAGTGCATACCATTAGAATCTTGAAGCACCACCCAGTTTGTCCTCACCTTGCCTTAGTCTCCCCCATTTCATACTTAGTATGCTGTTTTTACGTGCAAAATTAACATTTTTATGTGGCCAAATATGTTATCTCTTTTCCCTTCACGTTTGTGTTTAAATAACTTTCTTGGTAAGGTTATACACTCACTGCGGTTTGATCTTATTTTTATATTTCTGTTCTCTATATGGAATTTATTTAAGATATTTCGTTGGTAAAGTCTTCATTGTATTTTCTCCTTACAGATCTATTTATGTAGGCATATCATTTTTTAAGCACTTGTACTTACTATTTCATAATCTTATTTTTTGCATGTGCCAAGTTCTTTCTGTGATAAATCTATTCTGTTTCATTGGAATATTCTCATTTTGCTCCTTGGTACTATGAAGTATGTCCCAATTTTGAGGTAACTAGTAGGATTATAATTCACTTTATTTTTTTTTACTGTAAAAACTATTTTGATTTGCTGCTTTCTCTTTATGAGCTAAGAGTCATTTTCAAGGCTCTTTCCCGATTAGCACATCCTGCTTTTGGTTTTAGTGAAGTCATGTTTAAACTGTTAGCTTGTTGACCAGATAGCCTTAGAATGTTCAAGCTTCTGTTTATGATCTGATATTTTATTTTTCTCTGTCTCAGTAAGGCTTTCAAATATAGAGATTTAACATGTTTTATTTAGATATTTCCATTAGTTCTCTAAGCCCATTTAAATTAATATATTCAGTTATTATTGTTGTATAGGGTATATTTTTTCTGTGACACCATAATAATCACCATGAACACTGTTTCTTAAAACCACACAGGTTTAATTTTTAGTATTCTGATATCTGCGGTCCAAAATCCATTAGATGGGTTAAAATGAAGGTGTTGACAGAACTCATTCCTTTTAGAGGATATAGGGGAGAATTCTTTGACTGGTTTGAAATCACTCCTGCTTTCTGTGTCTCTTAACACCTTCTGGAATGTCTCCAGCCTCTTGCTTTTTGTCATCTTTGCTTCTTTTTCATCTGACCTTCTGACCTTTCCTCATTCGCTTGAGAAAGACCCCTTTGACTATATTCAGGAACCACCTGGGTAACCCAGACTGCTCTCTCATTTGAGTGAGAGCACCACACCTGATGGTGCTGGGTGGGGTCTTGCTAGTTGCTCCTGGAGGTCTCCCAATGGATAGCACTGGCCTGGGTATCCACAGGCACTGCTGTATTTCTTTGGCTCTCTAACTCAAGATTTCATTTTAATCTCCATTATAAATTCCTTTGGCAATTTTCATAGTTTCTAGGAAGTTTAATATGTGGATATTTTTTTCAGTCTCCACAAATAAAAAGAATAAAATAAAATATTTTATTCTTGTCTATTTTACCAAATTTTAAGTATTTTTACATTAAGCTTATTTTCCAGGAAGTCATAAAATTTATAAGTAATCATAGTTTGCCCCTCATTTTCAACAGCAACATGTTTCACCTCTTGCTTATATCTGTTATTGTTACCTCTCAGTTTTGATGCAGATATGCAAGGTACTTTATGTATAGCATTGTTTTTGGTGTAGGATGGATACTTTTTTAAAACATATGAAACTATTCCTCATTTTCTTGTCCCTTCTCTCTCCTTGTATGTGTTTTTATTTTTATTCAACTTTTGGCCCATAATTTTGTTTCTTGGGTTAAAGTGTATTTGAGTATATCATATCACGTTTGCTAGACTTAATTTATCAGTGCTACATTAATCCATTTGAGTGTTTATATTAATGTATTTTCTGTGTGCTTGAATTTTTTATATTTGGGTTATAAAAGTTATAGTAGTTTTATCAATCTGAGTTCAGCTTATTTTAATATAATTATTCAACAACCTTTTTGAAATTGTTTTAGTCACTTTGTTTTTATTTGAATAAAGTTGTAATACTTTCATTTTCTGGACAATTACTGATTCTGCTGAGATTTCAAAGGAACATTTGTGGCATGTTTATTATATTAGAACCTTGTTCTCTGTGTTGTGCTAGCAAAAATAATAGTAATAATAATAGGAAATTTGAATTTTTATCTATGTTCTCAGACCAGGGCCACCTGAGACTCAAAACATGGGGCAGAGCTGCTACTGGCTCTCCCTGTGCCAAGCTGCTCACGAGGCATCCAGGAGGGATGGTGGGCTCTAGCCCTGGCCCGCCACCCCAGCAGAGCCTTGCAACAAGCCAGACAACCCCCACTCCATGAGGGCCTCCATTTTCCACATCCGGACTTACCCCTTGTCAGAACTTCACCCAGCAGACCAGCCTATCACAGCCCGGCTCGCGGCTGCTTGCGCCACTCAGTTCATCAATAAATTCTGGACTTAGAGATGACTACAAGAGTATGCGACCCAGCACGCTACCTGTGTCGTATTTGATTTGCCAAATACCAGTAACAATTATAGACCTCGTTCCCATGACCTGATTTAATGATTTATGTTCCTGGAGCAAGCATGTGCCCTTGGGTTCTACTTGCATGAGACAAGACATATGGAGATGTTATTGGCACCCGCTCGAGCAAATCGATGATGAATGGGAAGACAGTGATACAGTGATATATAGATGTGTGGCGGTTGGGGGTTGGTTGAGCCCTTGCTTGACAGCTTCTCCCAGCTCATGTTCATGTATTGCTTCTGGTGGTTCAGGTCTGCAGTACTAGGAATAAAACACATGTAGTGCATGTTCTCCTACATGCAGAACATGCACTACAGCCCTTTGAATAATCTTTCTGGCCTGGATTTATATTTTCAGGGTAACTACAACCAGTGTTGCTTAGGGACTACTCCTAGCTCTGTACTCTAAATGCTTCAGAGGGTCTTTGTGGCCATGTGATTTTAGGGTTTGAACAAGCACCTGTAAAGGAAGGAAGGGTAAGTGCCTTAACCCCTGTGCTCTCTGTCCAGGGCCCCAGATTCATTTTTTTCTTTTTTGGGTCACACCCGGCAATGCTCAGGGGTTACTCCTGGCTCTGCACTCAGGAACTACTCCTGGCGGTGCTTGGGGGAGCATGTGGGATGCCGGGGATCATGTTTTTAAATTGATTAGTTCGGTGGCTGCATGGAGGACTGTATTGAAGGTAGCAAGATTTAGAAATAGATTCATTGTTGCATTATTCCAAACAAATAAGTGCCTCTTATACTAAGAATAATAAGATACATATGGAAATGAAGAAAACAGATGAAAAATTTCTAATAGATTATAATGTCACTAAAATTTGTTCTCTATCAGAGTACTAATCAATTAAGGTATGAAGCTCCTAGTTTTTATCAATTGCATTTGGGGTTGAAGAGTTTTTATTCCAGAATCTATAGGTCTGCTTGAGAGGCTTTCTTATTCCTATGAAAAACCAGCTAGCAAATGTAAATATGAAAAGTTGAAATGGGAAACTCAACATTAGAATTAAAGATGTTTTCACCATGCCAAAGATCTGTTGATGCCCCAAGACAGTCAGCCCTACCTGCCTCCTTGCTTCCCAGCCCTCTCTTTCCTTTTCCTCCCATCAGCCTGTCATAATTGCTGATCTATCTTCTTTCACTATAAATTCAGCTTTTCTGGGGTTTTATTTAAAGATAATTTATCATTTTATTAGGTTTTCTACTACCTATGCATGGGCATTTAATTGGGCCATATCCATCTAGTACTTGGATTCTTCCTGTCTAACCTGCACTGTGTAATCTAAACATAACATTTATGTGGTTGTACCAGAAAACTATAATGCATCAGTTTCATCAGTATTTTGAGGATGGGAGAAGGATTATATAGTCTTAAATTGGTATGTTCATAGCAGCATTATTCACAATAGCCAGAATCTGGAAGCAACCAGAGTGCCCGAAAATCGATGACTGGATAAAGAAGCTTTGGTACATCTACACAATGGAATACTATGCAGCTATTAGGAAAAATGAAGTTATAAAATTTGCCTATAAATGGATGGACATGGAGAAGATTATGTTGAGCGAAATTAGCCAGAAGGAGAGAGACAGACACAGAATGACTGCATTTATCTGCATAACATAAATGTATATGTACATATTAAGATACCAATATCCAAGGTCAAGTGAAACATATATCAGGAGGTCTTGTCAAAGGTGGAAATTATCACAAACGTGTGGGAGTCAGAGGCTAGGTAAGACAGAAAATGGAACAGTGTGCTAACAATTGTCGAGGGTACTAATGCCAACCTAGAACTGAGCATTAAATAGAGGCAAAAAAGATACACATGACAACCCTTTAATGTATGTTCTGTAATCCATAGTCTGGGGGGAAGGAAAAGAGAGAGAGAAAGCGGAAAGAAATAAAGAACCTGCCATGGAGCAGGGCTCGGGGGGGGGAGGGAACCGGGGATGTTGGTGGTGGGAGATGGGCACCGGTGGCGGGATGGGTGCTGGAACACTGTATGACCAAAACCCAAATATGAACTTTTTAATTGTATATCTTTGTAATTGTAAAAATAAAAAATAAAAAAATTGGTAAGATTAGACAAGAGTAGTACCCATGACTGTGTGCCTTAAAAAAATTACTGCCTGGTTTTCTTGGCAGTTATTCCATATGGTGGATCGCTAGTTTGGCTGTTTCTTTTCTTTCTTTTTTTTTTTTTTTTTGCGTTGTCCTGATTTAATATTAATGTATAACATGACTGTAAAATGGCTTGTTCAGATAGATAATCCATACCTAGGCAATTCAGATTCTATCAAACTTTCAGTCTTGTGATGTTTTTTACTATAAAAGTATATCCCTATGGGAAGATACAAAGATCTTGCACAAAGAATGTGGGTGTTTTATAATCTGCAGCCATAATATTTATCTCCATAGAGACTGGGTATAATTACCTATTTACCCCACGATGAAGAATAAAGAGTCATAGAAAATGAAATGAACTTTGGGGAAAGTTTGCCAGCGCAAACACCACAGGTCTTGACTTTATTCAGTAAACAAGAGTTGTTTTTCCATGAAGTTTTTGAACAGTTGCCGTCATAGTTTCTGAGCAGTAGTGACCAGTACACTCTGATGGATTTTAACATACTTATTGGTACAAGAGATTTAGGACTCTTCAGAGGACTGAAGCCTTCTAGCTGTTGAGAGTGCTGGTATAGACTCTGGATTAGGGATACCTAAATTCTGGGAGGGACCAATTGCTTTTTCATGGAACTTTTATACCTTGTTTTATTTGACAGATTAAAATCTTTAATAATCTATCATGTATTTATCAGAGCACATTGGCTTAAAGTTAGTTTGCCCACCAGACTTCTTAGAGATAGTAAGTATTGTTGAAACAGAATAACAGGGTGGGGCTGGAGGGGTAGTATAATGGGTATGGTGCCTGCCGTGCGCAGCTGATTCCTGGCACCATATAGAGCCCCAGGCTGGCCAGGAGTGATCCCTGAGTACAGAGCCAAGAAAAACTCTTTGCACTGCTGGGTGTGGCCCAAGACCAAAAGAAAAAAAAAAAAATAATAACAGGTTGCTTTTCATTCTGTTTTCCTAGATTCTAAATTCATTGAAAATCTTACACACATAAAATTTTCACTGTTAAAGTTCATAAGTACATAATATATGTGTATAAATAGACTAATAAATAAGATTTTTTGTTTGACAGATTAAAATGATACAAAAATTTTCAAACAATTTATCAAATAATGCTTCTAAATAAATACAGTTTTGGTCTGTTTTTATATTCTCAGCTTAAAAATTATGCTAAGAATTTGTCTTAAAAAGGCAAGAAGTGTTTGTAGAAGTTCCTAAGCAACCCTTGCTTTGAAACTAAAAGAATGACTGCTTATAAAAGCAAGTGGTCCAAATTTGTTATACTTTTGGAATTTGGTAATTGATGAAAAACAGAACCATATTACTCATCAATAAACCCCACCCAATTTGGAGAGTGAAAATATATTCTCACTTAACGTTTCTAAAATTTGAGTTATAAGAACACATTTTGATTGATTTTCAATATTTTCAAAATATAATCCATTAGTGTATTCAAAGAAGTTTTATTAACTACAACAGAAGTTGCTGGTAAACAGTTCTTTAAAGTTAATATTTAACATGAAAAGCAAATTAAAAGTTGTATGATAATCTTAATACAGTACAAATTAAAACAATGTTGCTTTAAAATTTAACTTCTTTAATCACAATATGAATTTCAGAATCTCAAGTTAGAGAATATTATTTATTACCATATTCACATGAAATTAAAGTCCTCCTCTGCCAAATATGTTTAAGTTTTTATGTCTTAACGAAAAAGAGTGGAGGGGACAATTCTGAAGAAACACATAGGCAAACAATTAAGAAGTTAACATTGGAGAAACACTGAGAAGAGTGGGCAAGAGAACCTGCTATAGTGACCTTGAGAAAGGAGCTTTAGACCATTTCAACATGAGAGATTTCCTAGTGCATTTTAATATAGCAGCAAGAATATAAATGAGTTCTAATGGAAACCCATGGAACCATGTAGATTTTATCTTTTGTTTGGAGCCTATACCCTGGGGTACTCAAAATTTACTCCTGACTTTGCTCTTAGGGTTCACTCGTGATGGGGCTCAGTGGACTTATGAGGTGCTAGGATTGACCATGTATGGACCCAGTGCAAGGCAGCACCTTACCCTCTATATTCTGTCAAGCTCTTGTCTTAATGTTCTTAAGCAAACAAATAAAATGTCGTAGAGCTGGGGAGGTTGCTCAGAGTGTTTAAGTATGTGCCTTGTTTGCACTGCACAGTGCCCTCACTTTGATCTTGTATATTTCAGCACCATATGGCCCTGTAAGCACCACCCCCATGTGGCCTCGGTGGCCACCAGCTTGTGTAGGCTCAAATAGCACTGCCCTGCATTACTGAGCTGAACCCTCAATTTGGCCGTAGTCAGGAATTACTTCAGAGATTCTGAACATTGCCCAGAAGTCCTTACCTGCAAACTGTTCTGATTTTTTTTAATTGTAAATTTTCATTGATTTGTGTTGTCGTAAAGGAGAAATACAGTTTTATGAATTAACTGTTGTATTTAGAACCCAAATCTTTGTTTGATTGTTTGTTTGGGGGCCACACATAGATTTGCTCAGGGCTTAATCCTGACACTTTTCATGCAGGCTCAGGAGACCATACGTGGTGCCAGGGATTGAACCTGAGGGAACAGCATGCAGGACAAGCACCCTGCTCTCTGTAGTATAGCTCAATACCCTAGGTGATTCTTAATAGCTGATATTTACTGGTTGAGATCCAACTCGACATGTGGTTTGAGAATTGCTGGATGTGGTCCTAAAACCAAAAAAGCTAAACAAACCATCCAACAGAAAACGGCTAAATGATTTTCATTGCCAGATAAACATATCCAATGAAACGGTGTGAAACAAGATTACACAAGTAGACCAATGAAGTAGAAAAAAAAACCTGCTTGATAAAGAACCAGATACAAATTCAGACCTACAAAATGATTTCCATATATGACAAAATTAATTTTTTAGGTGCAGTTGTGAAAAAATATAGGTGGGTAAAGTAGCTACATAGTAGAAAAATGTTCCTTGGCAGTTCACATCACTCTCAAAAATAAATGACAAATAGGTTTCAGTTGAGTCTGGAGGGAAACGAGACGTTGGAAAAGATGAGCCACAAAATGAAAACATATTTGCAAAACTATATCTGACAGATTATGTTTAGAATAGGTATAGAACCCTTTCAAACCAATAAGGAAAAACTAGAGCCTAATAAAATATGCCAAACAAATGAATAGGAACTTCACAGAAGATAATATCCAAATGACCTTTAGATTCCTTAAAGGAACCAGTGTAGTGAATCCATTAGTTACTAGGGAAATGCAGATTAAAGCATATTATACCACTGCCATCCATCAAAATAACTAAAATGGAAAAGACTAGCAGTATTCTGTACTGACAAAAATGTGAATTAACCTTAACTTTCCTGTACTGCTAGAAGTATAATACCCTGAAAATAATTGGGGAACATCTCTTGAGTTTGCATATACATTTATAATATGAATAGTGGTTCTATTCCTCCAATCTATCAATTGAAATATGTGATATTTGTATTCACTAAAGGGCATAGAGAATGCTCACTGTAGTATTAATAGCCTCAAAATATAGTTTCAAATATTTACCAGCTGTATAATATAAAATATTTGTTATAGACACTAGGCAATACTAAGAACAAATTCTTATAATACTAAGAATGAATATAAGAAAGAATTAACTCTGAATACAAAGTGACTGACTTTTGCAAATGTAATTTAGAGACAAACTAGGCTGCATGAGGGAATATTGCATATTTAACCCCTAACTTATTGACTCCTAGTGAACATCTGACATGACATTTAGGCTGTACAGTTACTATGCATGTATGATAGAGAAACACTCTCTATAATCAGTATTTCAGGAAGTTTCTTGGGTAGCACACCCTGATTTTAGCAACTTTTAAACTTGAACAACCTTTTCTTTAAATAAAAAGAAGCTTGCAGCAATCTTGCCATTCTAGTAAACACCGCCCTTCCCTCTGCACTGGAACTCTGTGAATTAGGAATTCATTAAAAATATAATAAATCTAACACTGGCATTAGATAATTTTCTCTTGAAATTCTTTTTATACTATATAGGTAACAAATATCTACTCTTAGCATGTCTGGTGTACTGTTTAGAAGTTTGCAGAGACAGGAAGAAAAATATATAGCAGTGGGATGTTATTAGGTGTCAGAATAAGACACAAAAATAATGTGATAATGTGTTAAGATAATTAGGGTAAAATGATTAAAGGAAAAATGAAATATAGTGTCAGGATGTGGGTTTGCATTTAAAAATAAGGCCGACATACGAAATTAATCATTAAGACGAAATTTATACTACCCTTGTCCTAAGTCATGCTCATTTTTAATTAATAAAATACTTTATACTATTGTCCCTATTTATAGCCCTTTTTAATTATAGAATATAAATAAATTACCTTCACAGCAAAAGCTTGCATAAAACAAACTTGTAAAATATACAAGATTGTAAGAAATCCATGGGACCACAATAAAAAAAATCAATCAAAATATTTTTATGTGAAGTTTCATGTAGCAGAACTTTATTACAAAGCCTGTTTTTATACTAAATGTAATTTAGTATAAAATGTAATTTAGTATAAAAACATTTTAAATCTAATTTAAAATGTGCATTTAAATTTATGTTAAATCTGTATTAATGTATGTGTACCTAACTATGAACAAGTGAATCAGAGATCAGATTTTCTTCCTAGGTATTATTTTTGAAAAAATACTTATAATAGTGTTGATATATGAAGTTTTAATTGTTTTATGTTGGCAAAATGTAGAGAACAAGAGGCTCAAATCTATATATTGCTACGTATATTTAATCTGATGCCTAAATATTTAGCTCTCTGATACTGAGATAATTATATTATTGTTTAACTGATACTAATGCCATAATTTTAAAATATAAAATTGTTTCAATTTTTAAAGAAAATGATGGTCATTAATATTTTAATATAAATAGTAATATTAAATATGTATTCATATTATATTTTAATATCTTAATACTGTTTACTGTTAATAAATTAATATTAATTTACAGTTGTGTAACATTTTAATTCTCTGATATTATATTAGTATTAAACTGTTTTAGCTAAAGGAATACAATACTATATTGTTTTAGTAATGGATAGTAGCTCTTCCTAAAGACTTGCAAAACTATGACGTGTCTGTCTGTCAAATATTAAATACTATACTAATCTAAGAGGTTTAAAATTAAAGTTACTAGGGACAAGACATTTATTTGTAAATATTTATGTGTGTGTATGTATATATACATATACATACATATATATATATATATATATATATATATATATATAAATCACACAGTTACAAAGTTCATGATTGGGTTTTAGTATACAACCTTCATCGCCTGTCCCCTCACCAGTGTACATTTCCCATCACCAGTGTCCCCAAGTCCCTCCTACCCCACTCCCTGCAGCTACCTCTATGGAAGGCACTTTTTTCCTTTCTGTCTCTCTCTTGTTTGTTCTCTCATAGTTCCTTTTAAAAATACTTTACTTCCTATAACTAATGTTTTATTGTGAATGCTTCTCATTCATTTTAGTGCCAGTATTTATCAATATTATTCCTGGAATTTTAACTAAGAAAAATGTAAAAAGGGCTTCAAATGTTTAAAAGATTTAAAATAACATTGTATTTTCATCCTTTGTGTTGTTTCATTTCATAAGCAGCATTTTGTGTTCATCCATTGTTTAGAAGCACTGACATTTTCCCTGGATTTATTGCCATTTATACAGTTGCCATGACAACAGTTTTCTCATGACTGCTTCTAGATGATTTTTTAAAAATCTTATTCCTCATTTTAATTATATGTTAATAATTTTTCAAAAGTATTACCAACCTGTTAATAAAATATTCTTGCATTGCCCTAAGGAATTAAATTTAAGCAGTGGACAGATAGTACAAGGGTTAAAGGTTATGCCATGCACTTGTCCATCCTTGATACTGGTACACTTCCTTGGTATCAATCACTGGGTATAGTTGAGGCATCCTCGCTCCAGAATGACTTTGGTAATCCCCTACATCACAGGTCCCAAGCAGCGCTATAGCCTCTGTCCCTTGCTGTGATCTGTCACTCATGTTGGCTGAGAATCTGCCAAGAGAAACCCCACACCTCTTGTCTACCATTTGGAAACAGATAAAAGAAAACAAAGAATTAAGTTAAATGTGTATGTAGCCCTAATACTTTTCAATGTTTCGTTTCTAAAAAATCATTTGCTTGGTATAATTTTTTCTACACATTCTCAAAATCTTTAAATTAAATGATGTTCATTAGACTTCACCAGAAACAACTTGAACCTATTATGTTTTAAAACATAAAAATATAATGTCCTTCTTACTAAATTAGTATCCTTAGGCATTTTAGGCTCATTTTCTGTTAATTGTTAAAAAGTAGAAGACAAAGTATAATAAAACATTGTATAATGATTCTAATGACCTCTTTTGGGGTTACAGATAAAAAGTTTAGAGATATCTGTAATGCTTGGCCTTTGTAGATACTTTTTTTTGATGTTAAAACCAATAGACATTACTTTAACTATCAAATATCAAAAGTTTTTATATACTTGGCAATTATCAGTAGTTGTCTGGAAGTAGAAAGTAGTAATCTGGAAGTAGAAAGATTAAATCGTTTTCTAATATTAGTTAATTATATTGAAACTCTTTAAATTAAAAGTATATTTGGTGTCTCAAAAATAAAATCAAACTTATAATAAATATATGGACACTTTTATAGCATGTTTAGAGAAAATAAATATCATAATTTGAAGAACTTTGGAGCTATGTTAATGTATTTTTATTATATAGATTAATCAAATGAATACTGTTGCTCTTCGTATTATTTAAAGCTTTAGTCTGACAATATAGTTCAATAAAACAGTTTGTACTATATTTCTATGTAAACTAGCATTATTTAAAACACTAGGATTATATTTCTTAATATATGCTATTTTCACTTCAGAAATTATTTATGTAATTTATTACCCATGTAATAATTACTCATGTAATGATTTATAATGCTTATATTTTAAGACATGCTAATTACATCCATATATATGTATTTGTATATTTATGTGTATATATATATATATATATATATATATATATATATATATATAAAAGAGAGATTTGCTTATTTGGCACTTTGTAGTTAGTTTGAATATGGTACTAGCAAAATTCACATTTCCATATGCAGTTTTGCTTCTGAGTAAAAACTAGTTACTTGAAATTGGAACAGTCAGTTAATAAAGAATTGATGTTTGGAGTAATCAAATGTTGAGCCTTAAAATTAACTCATTTAGAAAGTTGGTATATGTGATATTTTGGTAGCCATTAGTCAATCTAAGGAAATACCACAGAAATGAGACATAGTTTATCATTTACCCACATATTATCTTGTGAATTGTGTGTATAGTATTTAAATTTTTGTTTGTTTGGGGGATATAACTGACAATGCTCGAGGATTATGTCCAGCTCTGCTTTGGGGTCTTGCTTGGAATTGCTTGGAGACCATTTGGTGTTGGAAATCCATCCTGGGCTTCTGCATGCAGAGCAGTATTGAACTCTTTGACTCCAGACTATTTTTTTATTTGAGTTTTTCTTTCACAGTCCAAACAACAATTTAGGAAAGATAGTATAATAGGAAAAGTCACTTGTCTTAGACTCAGCAGACCCTAGTTTTATCCCTAGGCACCTGCCAGCATCTGATCCCCTGAGCACTACCATGAGTGCTCATAACGCCTGAAAAGAGACACAGGAGTAAGCTCCAAACACAACCCAGTGTGACTCTAATCTCCTGCACCCCTCAGGAAAATCAAAAAATAAAACTTTGGCATTTTTACTTTGTAACTTTATGCTTCTCATACTATTAACTCTTTTATTGTCTTATAGTTTCTTATATCAAGTGTTCCTAATACCTGTTCTGCAGAATGCCATCCTGTTTATGTAACCTCTACCTAAAATGTCCAATGTTGATTATGGTTCTGTGCCACAAGCTCAGTACTGTTAGTGTTGTGTCTAAGAAATTACTGTCAGGAGTAATCTGAGTTTTTAATTTATTACGGTTCTTAATGCTAGCTAGAAATAAGTGGGAATATTCAGAAAAAGCGTTATTCCGGTCATAAACCCCATTTTGCATGCTGGCAATATTCCACTCAGAGCTACGTTATAATCATTCAAAGTAGCCTTTTCCTCTTATATTTCAAGTTTTACTTCTTGTCCTTTGATGGTGAAAATACTCATGTAAAAGCCATGCCAATAACATTCCTAAGTATTCAAGTAATAGAAAATTTTTAAGCTCATAAACTTGACATTAAAGGCAACTTTCAGAAGAAGTCTTAAGTGAAAATTGTCTGTTGGGGCCGGGCGATAGCATATTGAGTAGGGCGTTTGCCTTGCATGTGGCCAACCCAGGTTCCATCCCCGCCCCTGAGCACCGCCAGGAGTAATTCCTGAGTGCAGAGACAGGAGTAACCCCTGAGCATTGCCGGATGTGACCCCAAAAAAAAAAATAATAATAATAATAATAATAATAATAATAATAATAATAAATTGTCTGTTATCTTGGAAAAGTGCCTTTCCAGTGAGACAATTTTGAAATAAGGTATATTTTAGATTTTTTTTTTTTTTATTTTTACACTTACAAAGATATACAATTAAAAAGTTCATATTTGGGTTTTGGTCATACAGTGTAGCAGCACCCATCCCGCCACCAGTGCCCATCTCCCACCACCAACGTCCCCGGTCCCTCCCCCTCCCCCAGCCCTCTTCCATGGCAGGTTCTTTATTTCTTTCCATTTCTCTATCTTTCTCTTTTCCTTCCTCTCCAGACTATGGATTACAAAACATACATTAAAGGGTTGTCATGTGTATCTTTTTGCCTCTATTTAATGCTCAGTTCTAGGTTGGCATTAGTACCCTCACAATTGTTAGCACACTGTTCCATTTTCTGTCTTACCTAGCCTCTGACTCCCACACGTTTGTGATAATTTCCACCTTTGACAAGACCTCCTGATATATGTTTCACTTGACCTTGGATATTGGTATCATAATATGTACATATATATTTTGTTATGCAGAAATGCAGTCATTCTGTAACTGTCTCTCTCCTTCTGGCTAATTTCAACATAATCTTCTCCATGTCCATCCATTTGTAGGCAAATTTTATAACTTCATTTTTCCTAACAGCTGCATAGTATTCCATTGTGTAGATGTATAAAGTACATTGAAGAAAATATAGGAAAAACCCTCCATGACATTGAAGCTAAAGGCATCTTCAAAGATGAAACATCTCTAACAAAGCAACTAGAAGAAAAGATAAATATATGGGGACTACATGAAACTAAAAAGCTTTGCCTCAAAAGAAACAGTGACTAAGATACAAAAGCAGTCCACAGAATGGGAAAGAAATTCACCCAATACTCATTGATAAGGGGTTAATATCCAGGATATATCAGGCACTGGTAGAACTTTACAAGAAGAAAACAAACAACCCCACCAAAAAATGGGGAGAAGAATGACAGAAACTTCAGCAAGGAAGAATGAATGGCCAAAAAACATATGAAAAAATGCTCATCATCACTAATCATCAGAGAGATGCAAATCAAAACAACAATGAGATACCACTTTACACCACAGAGACTGGCACATATTCAAAAGAACAAGAACAACAAGTGCTGGCGTGGGTGTGGGGAAAAGGGGGGACACTCATCCATTGTTGGTGGGAATGCCGGCTGGTCAGCCTTTCTGGAAAACAATATGGACATTCCTCCAAAGACTAGAAATTGAACTCCCATTTGACCCAGCCATACCCTCCTGGGAATCTACTCTGGGAAACCAAAAATACGCAGCGGAAACCCATCCCTACTTTTATGTTCTAGCAGCATTATTCACAATAGCCAGAATCTGGAAGCAACCCGAGTGCCGAAAATCGATGACTGGATAAAAAGCTTGGTACATCTACACAATGGAATAGTATATTTTAGATTTAAATTTAGATATATTCTCTAAAAAGTGTCTTCATATTATAAGACACTATTTTGATTACATTATATGACACTATATTTCCTGGAATAGAGTTTATGGAAGAATAATTGGAACCATATACCTTCTATATTGCTGGACTGTTAAATACTCTATCAATAAAAATCTCAAAGGAAAAGACTGAATGATCTTAATCATATGTGGAATATAAAGCAACAAAGGATTAGATAGTCTGCAATGAAAACAAACCCAGAGGTATTGCCAAAATCATAGCTCAAACTGGAAAGCACAGGGGGAGATGGAGAAAAGAACCTTGGAGACAGTATTGGTGCTGGTGGTGAAGTGGCATTTTAAATATGTAACAGTAATATGGAAAGTTGTGAATCATGTTACTTGAGAAATGTGCATTTGGGAAAAACAATTTTTCTCTGTACTAATCATTCATGTACCACTATCCCTCTCTCATATAAATATTCAGTATAATTATGCCTATCAATATATCATTTTACAAAAAAATTGAACTGTTATTTGAAATTCACTTTAACATGTGATAGTTTATCAAAACTTGCTAACAATCTCACTATTGAAAATACAAATTTATAACTCTGACAAGTAGTCATTTATTTCACGATTCAGTTAGCAGCTAGGAACAAAGAAATTTGTAATAAAATTAGATTTTAAACCTTTATACCACACGTTCGCTTTACCAGTACTTGTTTAAATATAATAGTGGGACACTTCTCTTTCTGTAGACTTGTTTAAAATCGCTTTCCTTTATCATTCAATCATACTTGCCTTGTAGTGTTATTCATTTTCTTTTGGTGAAGTATGTGAAATTTTGTAGAAAAAAATTGTCATTGACCTCCACGTTTTCAACTTTTTAAAAATTATTTTTTTAAAGTTTCATCTTTTATTTATATGTGTTGTTTCATATACATAGCTTAGATCCTATAGGAGTGGAGAACATTCAGGCTATAGGCGAATAACGCTTGTGAAATTTGTGGTCTGGCTTTAGTAAGCGAGGGGACAGGAGTACATTTATTCCTCAGTTGCCTGTGAGCCATCTCTGCTCAGACTGCTACCCCAGAGGATATTGTAATGATTCAAGTGGCTCCTCACTAAAAAAGGGTGCACCTCCCCTTTTTAGACGTCTTTATAACAAGTAATTAATGTTTGGAAACAGTGGGTGATTTTGTTATCATTGTTGTTTCACTGTTAATCTTATTCTAAAAAATAGCAATCTAGGTTATTCAGAGAAGTTAACTGTATTTTTGAACTATTTGAAGAGATTCCATTCTCTGTTGTCTTTTTATAAAGCAAATGTTTATTTCTTTAGTTATATTTTTGTTTGGAGGCTAACTTGTCAGTGCCAAGGGACGCCCTTTAAGTGTTTGCTGCTGCTGGTGTTCAGATACCATGTATGAGGTGCCAGGGAGGAAAGCCTGGCCTCCCTTAGGCGGGGCCTGCACTGTACACGAGTCCAAGAAGCTGTCTCTACCCCCCAACTTATTATTTTAAGTAGTACCAATGGTTATTCTTTTTTTTAAATTTTTTTATTTTTACAATTACAAAGATATACCATTAAAAAGTTCATATTTGGGTTTTGGTCATACAGTGTTCCAGCACCCATCCCGCCACCAGTGCCCATCTCCCACCACCAACGTCCCGAGTTCCCTCCCCCCCCCCCAGCCCTGCTCCATGGCAGGTTCTTTATTTCTTTCCGTTTCTCTCTCTTTCTCTTTTCCTTCCCCTCCAGACTATGGATTACAGAACATACATTAAAGGGTTGTCATGTGTATCTTTTTGCCTCTATTTAATGCTCAGTTCTAGGTTGGCATTAGTACCCTCGACAATTGTTAGCACACTGTTCCATTTTCTGTCTTACCTAGCCTCTGACTCCCACACGTTTGTGATAATTTCCACCTTTGACAAGACCTCCTGATATATGTTTCACTTGACCTTGGATATTGGTATCTTAATATGTACATATACATTTATGTTATGCAGATAAATGCAGTCATTCTGTGTCTGTCTCTCCTTCTGGCTAATTTCGCTCAACATAATCTTCTCCATGTCCATCCATTTATAGGCAAATTTTATAGCTTCATTTTTCCTAATAGCTGCATAGTATTCCATTGTGTAGATGTACCAAAGCTTCTTTATCCAGTCATCGATTTTCGGGCACTCTGGTTGCTTCCAGATTCTGGCTATTGTGAATAATGCTGCTATGAACATAAAAGTAGGGATGGTGTTTCCGCTGGCGTATTTTTGGTTTCCCAGAGTAGATTCCCAGGAGTGGTATGGCTGGGTCAAATGGGAGTTCAATTTCTAGTCTTTGGATGAATGTCCATATTGTTTTCCAGAAAGGCTGTACCAGCCAGCATGTGCGAAATTGTGCATCTCTACCACTTCCTGTGTGCCAAAACATTATGTACTTTCCATATATTTCTCTCATGTGGTTCATAGTCGGAAGCCAATAAAGTAACATTCAGGGAACCGACTATGAAGGCAGCAAAGTAAGTTTTCTCTTAGCCTATTTAACACTTTGTCTTTTTTTTCAGTTTCTTCTTAGTCTTTGTGTCCCCTAAAAGTCTAGCTTTGATGGTCTCTTGCATGTTCTTAATAGATGTGTTTACTTGAAGAAAGTTCCTCCACTTTGATCATTAAGATTCTATGACCTTCATTCTTACATCTCAGATTATATCTAGTAGACAGTGAATTAAGCTAAACCTTATCATACTACCTAATTCCTTTTCCCCCTCCAAACCTTATTCCACATAAAACTTTTAGAATTTTTTAAACTTCCCCAATTGTTTATGATATATAACGAATTGCTAATTTTAGCCCATTCCATGTCAAAGTATATTCACATCTGTTAACTGTCTCTGTAGCTATGCTTATTTTCATTGACTGTCACCTGAATTAGTGAACCCTTATTTAACTTCCGTATGAGCATGCTCACTCTTCCCTTGTATCTTAAGGCAAATAGAATAGCAATCATTCTCCTTTTTGTTTAAATATTTCCTTTTTCATTGTCTACCTTAAATTCATACTCTTTCATTATCTTTCAAAATATGTATGTTAATATCAAACTATCTTTCAACACTGTCACTGTCATCATCGATTTGCTCGAGCGGGCACCAGTAACATCTCCATATGACCTGTCTCATGCAAGTAGAGCCTAGGGCACCTGCTTGCTCCAGGAACATAAAGAGCCTCAAACCATTCCATCAGGTCATGGGAATGAAGTCTATAATTGTTACTGGTATCTGACATATCAAATACAACATGGGTAGCTTGCCAGGCTCTGCCATGCGGGTAGCATACTTTTGTAGTCATCTCAAAATCCAGCATTTATTGATGAACCACGCTGCAAGCAGCCACACCAGCCGGGCTGTGATAAGCTCTTCTGCTGGGTGGAGTTCTGATGAGGGGGATGTCCGGATGTGGAAAATGGAGGCCCTCATGGAGTGGGGGGGTTGTCTGGCTTGTTGTGAGGCTCTGCTGGGGTGGCGGGCCAGGGCTAGAACCTGCTATCCCTCCCGGACGCCTCATGAGCAGTTGGGCACAGTGAGAGTCAGTAGCAGCTCTGCCCCATGTCTGTTTCTAGATCAGCATACCTGGGCCGGATTAAAAAAGACTGCAGCAGGGTGGATCTCTATGAGCTGGGCTGTGATAGGCTGGTCTGCTGGATGAAGTTCTGAAGAGGGGGAAGTCCAGATGTGGAAAATGGAGGCCCTCATGGAGTGGGGGGGGGGGTTGTCTGGCTTGTTGTGAGGCTCTGCTGGTGTGGCGAGCCAGGGCTAGAACCTGCCATCCCTCCCAGGCGCCTCATGAGCAGCTTTGCCCCCATATCTTTCAACACCCAGGCAAAATTACACTATATTCTCACAGATCTTTTCTTCAGATGTTTGATCACCTATCAGGTTCCTCTGAGATTAAAAATGGCTGTGGTTATTTTACCATACCACTTCGCACAATCCCTTGGAATTACTAGACATTTAGTAAGTTATTTTTGAATATTTCAGAAGATGAAGGTAATAATAGATTTTCTTTAGCATTATTAAAGAGGGAATCATTTAAGTAGAATTTATAGATCTATTTTGAGGGTTGTGGAGCATTGTGGCTATTGTGGGACTTACTCCTGGCACTGTGTTTAGGGACCATGGGGAAACATATTCAGTGCTGGGAATTGAACCCAGGTTGAATGCTTGCAAGGCAAGTATTTGTCTGCTATACTATTTCTTTTCCCTATCCTCTTCCTTTGTTATTTATTGCTTGTTTTAGAACCACACCAGGAAATACTTGAGGCTAAAGCCTGGCTCTTTTTTTTAAAAGTATTTTATTATACCACCGTGAGATATACAAATAAAAAAGATATACAATTAAAAAGTTCATGTTTGGGTTTTGGTCATACAGTGTTCCAGCACCCATCCCTCCACCAGTGCCCATCTCCCACCACCAACGTCCCCGGTTCCCTCCCCCTCCCCAGCCCTGCTCCATGGCAGGTTCTTTATTTCTTTCCCTTTCTCTCTCTCTCTCTTTTCCTTCCCTTCCAGACTATGGATTACAAAACATACATTAAAAGGTTGTCATGTGTATCCTTTTGCCTCTATTTAATGCTCAGTACTAGGTTGGCATTAGTACCCTCGACAATTATTTGTTCAAGGATCAGCACTGGTTGTGCTTGAGAGTGTTGGGAGTAGGGGGAGAGATGGAAACACTACTGATTATGTCATTATCTTTGCTACACTATCAGTTAAAATCTAGCACGAATTAATACTAATCGAAGTCCATCCTATTTTGGATTGAATATTTACTAACTTGGAAAACTTTTTTGTCTTTAAGTACAAATAAATGCATGTGTGTATTTGTATATGTTTCCATAATTGCTTTCCTTCCATTTTACAATTTTCAGTTTTTAAAATTCTATCACAACATTCATTTCTTGATAACATTGTTTCTTTGAATTTTTTAATTTTTTTGAAACTTTAAGGGTCACATGTAGTAGTATTTGGAAACCTATGCAATGCCAGGGCTCATGACTGAGGTCTCAATCAGTACAAGTTCTGCTTACTAATGACACTAATCCTTTAGTTCAGGATTCTTTGCTTCTGAATAGAATATATCTAAACTCCCTAATATGCTGTTTAAGAATCACCCCTGAGTTCTTCCCATAGCATCAAATGTGCTTAAATATATAGGTAGTATGTAAAATAGCAATAGTTACTGTGGAATAGTGGCCTTTTAAGTATATTCATGAATTGTGTATGTGTGATGAAAGTTTTTGTGGTAGAATTAGGTGCTCAACAAATCCAAGTAAAATGATTTTTTAAACTAGTGATCTAGTTCATATTTAGAATATTCCTAACTAAATCACTTCACATAATAATGGATATTATTGAACATTGGAGACTTTTACCACTGATTTATTTCCTTATAAAACTCTTGACACGAGGTATAAAAATCTACTCTCTGACTTTCAAAGGGGAAAGTTCCAAAGAACAAATTAAAAAAAAACTTTTTAAAGATCTCTATGTCCTTAATATTCAATAAAATTTTTTAAATTACTCTTAGGAAGATATTTATAAAAGAATAGTATACTTATTTTGTGAAACTAAACATGACTAGTACATTTTATTATGTAGTACTAGCCTTATTACTCTTTTCCATAACACTTTGACTAGTTCCTACATTTTTATGAGCAGGAAAGAGTTGTTGATGTTCTCATTTAAGAGTTACTTGTTCCCAAATATTCTTTCTAGGAAGTGGAAAATATTAGTGCTCACTTATATTACTTGACGCTATTTTTTCTTCTTTGATATAAACATTTGATATAATCATTGTTATACTAAAGATTCTTGCTTAAGCCCCTTTCAATACTTTAATTTCTCCAACTAAATAGATCTTCATAGAATTTTTCAGTGATTTTTTTAATATACAAAATTTTAATCATGAGATAGCCTCCATTATGTTTTATTTTCTCTGGATACTCTAATAGTGCCTTTAAAATTCAAGCATGTTATGTACATGCTTATAAAATGAATATGTGACAGGAAAATAGCAGAAAATATATTGATTCTTAATTGGCTGCATATTTTCTGACAATGCAAAAAATAGAGATTTTAAATACAAAGCAGAGCAAGGCTATTTAAAAATGTTTGCAAAAGTTAAATTCATAAGCCAGTGAAAACAATGAAACATTTATTATGGAAGCATTCTCTAAATTTTAACTATTATTTCAAATTGTTTAGGGTAAGTTAATTAAAAATTTAAAGTAACAGGTTTTCTCAATTTGCTACAGCTATCTTTAGCTATATTGCTATAAAAATTAGTAACCCAATATGAAAAAAATGGTACATAGCAGGAGATGTATTTAATTATAACTTGTATCTATTAATCATTATAACCTGATTAGCAGAAATCATCAGGCCCTCCACTTGTACCCTAGTGTTAGCAATATAGTTTCAAGGTAGTAAATATTCCATTGAGATATTCCTGGCAGTCATCCCAATTAAGTTGGTATGCCCTTTGTCTGAGTGCTAATGGAATGAATTTCTTAAAGTTTGGCAATTGTAGTAAGTTCTTTTTTATTATAATGTAAAACAAATGTGGATTATGATAAGACAGTAAAGAATTTCACATCTCAGATGCAGCTCATTTTAACACATAGCACCCAGGAGACTCTTTTAGTTTAGAATTGTGAACTGCTAATTCAGAAACTTACTACATTAACGGAACTCTAAGGTGTGTCAGATCATTCTATTATGCAAATGAGCTCTATACAACATGTCAAGTCATCTGTTTTATTTGAATAACTTGTTTGAAATTGTACAGAATATATTCAGGAAATTTAGTAACTAGTGAATGAGTTGAGTAGATAAAATTATTCCAAATTTTTATTTTATTTATCATAATCTACTACCAAATATGATGTGTTAGCAGTCTTTAAAGGGCAAGTTATTTACCAAAAGTTGGGTTCATGGTCTTACTAGTTAAGATTTTCTCTATCTTCTACCACTATAGAGGACTCATTTTCTAGCGACGTATCCTTACAATCATTAAGCATGAAAATTTCTTCAATAGCTGAGAGCATATTTTTCCCCAAAGTCTTTGTCATTAAAGTTAAATTTCTTTCCTTTCAGGAACTTCAGCTTCAGATACCTTCTAAGAGTTACTGGAATGACATAGTAGTTTAGCCTATTCAAATATTTTATAAACACTGAACTTGGAAATCTGTTTAGGGCAAAAGAAAGTGTGGATTTTATTCAGATATGATTTAAGAATAATACCTTTAAAATAGATTTCTAAGAGTGAGATAGATTCGTTTTCTGAGAAATCCCATGGCATTTATGGAAGACTGTAATTACTAAGTTATAAACACTGTCGTCTATCTACCCCAACATTTTTTAATCAGTGTAATACTTATTAATGTATTTTGACTACTCATGCTAGTAATATTTAGGTTGAATATTTTATTATTTTGGTTTGTGGGTCTATCCAGCGATGCTCTGGACTCATCTGGTCTCTGTACTCAGGTATCACTCCTGGTGGTACCTAGGTGGGCTCCCTGGGTTTGGACCCTGGCCAGCCAAGTACAAAGCAAGCACCTTATTTACTGTTCTATCTCTCTGGCTCCGTAGTGAACACTTTTTTTATACACTGATTCCCAGGGTCTCTTTACTCATCTGTTGAATTCAGTCAAAATAAGAACATAAACATTATGGATCAGAGACAAACCTTTGGCAGTGGAATACAAAACCAATTACAAACAGACTGAGGGACCTTAGGGACGTGTGAGAAAGAAGAGAATTAGAGACATAAATTAGAGACATAAAGACCTTTCACACAAAGTACATGGTGGAAGGTCATGTACCCTATGGTAGTGGTAGCATGTAGTGATTTTGTCTGTCAATATTATAAATTTTAATGCTATTGAAACTTTCAAAACTATAATAAGTAAAATAAAATTTTGTAAAATTTCACTGAATGTCCTAAGTTAAGATTTTTAAATATTTGAATACAACTCAAATAAGGAAAGTGTTTTATAAGACTATTCACCTTGGGCTGGAGCAATAGTTCAGTGGGTAGGGCATTTGCCTTGAACTTGGCTGACCTGGTTTCAATCCCCAGCATCCCATATGGTCCCTTAAGCACTGCCACGAGTAATTCCTGAGTGCAGAGCCAGGAGTAACCCCTAGCATCACCGGGTATGACCAAAAAAAAAAAAAAAAGACTATTCACCTTTTATTTTGTAAGTGAATTTTTAAATTATGAAATGGAATGTTTGATAAAATGTTTAAGTTACTTTTCAGTCATTCTATATCATTTTATATACTAGCATGTATTTTAAGAATCTTGAGCAATGAATGTAAGTAATGTAAAAAAATGTAAATGCAATTTAACAAAAGTGAAAAAAATAGGCCAAAAAAGCTATTCAGAGATAAATTATTATTGAATTTTGTTCGCACTCAGAAGTCACTCCTGGTGGTGCTGGGGGGACCATCTGGCATCCTGAGGATTGAACTCAGGTCACTGCATATAAGACAAGTGCGCTGTGCACTGTACTGTCACTCCAGCCCCCTTGTTCTGAGATTTTGTATGCCACAGATTTTCTTCTTGCATTTTTTTTCTCAAGCACATCTATGTATTTTATATTTTTATATGAGATTGTTCTTGATGTAATTAAAACTCTGTTCAACTTAATTTTAGTGCATTCATAAATTATGTGTGATTAAAACATTGTTCATCTCATACATGCTATTATTTTTCTTAAACATACAGTGATGTCTTGAGTCTGTGCTTATATATGTATGAGGCTTGTCTGAGTAAGATTTACTTCACTAAGTAAATATATATACTTTGTGTCATGTTGTAATTGAATGTTTCAACCCAGACCCTCCTTGACTCTAAAACCAAGTATTCTCCAGAGTCTCCATTTTCTCATGTCCTCTTTCATTTCTTGAAGCAGTGTTTTGTAGTTGCTTGATTGCCTCTCCACATTTTGTTGTTGGTTTGCTTTGGGAAGCAGGACCGGATACAGGTAGGGATGAAATTGAGTACAAAGCTTGACCCTCTGAGTAAGCATAGAGGACCCCTGAGGGACTGCTGTGCAGTTGGAGCCAACCTTCAGCATCTGGCCAAGAGTAAGCACATTGGGCTTTGTAACCCAACAGAATTAGTTCACCTATGTTCCAAGAGTGCTGAAGAACCCAGAGATGTTTTCCAATGAAGATTCAAAAAACACTATTAGAGGAAGAACAGCTTACTTTTTCTGAAATGTATGTTGGCAAGAGACTCACAGACATGGGGCAAAGCTGCTACTTGCTCTCCCTGTGCCCAGCTGCTCACGAGGCGCCCAGGAGGGATGGCAGGTTCTAGCCCTGGCATGCCACCCCAGCAGAGCCTTACAACAAGCCAGACGACCCCCCCCACTCCATGAGGGCCTCCATTTTCCACATCCGGATTTCTCTCTCGTCAGAACTCCACCCGGCAGACCAGCCTATCACAGCCCAGCTTGCACGGCCTCTCGGCGTGCGCGGTTCATCAATAAATGCTGGACTTAGAGATAACTACAAGGGTATGCTACCTGCACGGCAGAGCCTGGCAAGCTACCCGTGTTGTATTTGATATGCCAAATACCAGTAACAATTATAGACCTCATTCCGGAATGGATTGAGGCTCTTTATTTTCCTGGAGCAAGCAGATGCCCTTGGGCTCTACTAGCATGAGACAGGACATATGGAGATGTTACTGGGGCCCCCTCGAGCAAATCGATGGTAAACGGGAGAAGACAGTGATACAGTTATTACTACCACCTGGGGTCAAGAGCCCATTTTCTTGTACTTAGCAGAAGTCAAGGAGGTAGGATGAAAGAGATAAATTCAATTTTCTCTTAATATGCATTTTAAAGAAGTACCTAATCTTATATGTTAACAATGTACCTTAGTGCTTATGTTTGAAATAGCCTGTTTTCTGTGTTTACATATGTTTTAGATTTTTTCTAATTTGTTCATTTTTATTGAATAGTTATTTATTGCATTCCGGAATGGATTGAGGCTCTTTATGTTCCTGAAGCAAGCAGATGCCCTTGGGCTCTACTAGCATGAGACAGGACATATGGAGATGTTACTGGGGCCCGCTCGAGTAAATCGATGATGAACGGGAAGACAGTGATACAGTGATACTAACTGTGGCCAGGACACATTTCAAAGCAATAGGAATACAACATGAAAAAGTGACTATGCACAGAGACTGCCCTTCAGGGAAAGAAGAAATTTTGCAAGCTTAAGCTTTTATTAAAAACATCAAGTAATTGAGAGTGAAAGGTTAGGATTGGGGGTGGAGGCATGGCAGTAATACACAGAATGGGAAGACTTTTCTTCGGTCAGAATGACCTGTTATGTTCACCCAGTTTTTTTGTATACTCTGAGCCAATAAGATAGCTTTCTAAGATTTCAAGGCAAATAAGAGAGGATGTTGAAGTGTCTCCCTATTTTTTGAGCTCCATCTGTCTTTGTTTAATATGCAAAATATCACTGAAAAAATATTGGAAATGTTTCTTGTTAGCTGAGTTTCCCATATGTGTTTATAAATAATGTGGATTTTTAAACGCCAGGCATGCACATTACTACCAAAATTTTAACACTTTAATGGTAATGAAGTGTTTTGCTTATATTTGTGATATTCACATGACAGCATGCGTGTGTGTCAGTGAAAGCTGGGCTCTGTATGGACCATGAGGTAGTTAGCTGACATCCTGAGATTAGAAAGTGAATTGATTCTACTAAAGCATAGTATGTTGTTATAGGTGATAAATAGCTCATGATCTATTTTTTTTATCTAAGTTTTTTTTGAGCAACATGGAGCAGTTTGAGGACCAATATAGAGTCACAGATTGAACATCTCTCCACACCACTTACCTACATTTAAATGGGTAATATTACTTCCATAAAAGTCTAGCTCATGAAAATTCACAATATACCAACTTTTTGTGGATATCAAAACAACTCTTAATTTGAATGTTAAAATTTTAATCACTAAGTATTAAAAATTATTTAAACTGTGTTAAGTAGTCTCACACATTCTCAAGATCCCCTGCTTTATTATGTTCTTGCTTTTTATGTTAACTTTTTCCATTATAATTAATAATAACTTAATTCACATGCTAATAAAATACATGTTTTCACCATAAATTTATTTATGGTTCATCATAACCTTAGCTATTTTGAATCTTAACTTTAATTTTTGCTATTAGAAAAAAAAACTTAAACTCGAACAGCTCAATTATTTCATTGGGAACTTTTAATGTTTTCTATAAATCAGTTACAGAGTCAGAATACATTCTTGTTGCTAAATTGCTCTCTGGAAAGAGCATGTCGACTTATATTCCAGCATCATATTACTGCAGTGCCTAATTCTGCATATACATGTCAAAATTTATATAATTACTTGCCAATCAGAGTAGAACTGTATTGTTTTTCGATTTGCCTCTTTAAAGACAGTGAAGTTGAATAATTTTTATTTGATCATTACCTCTTCTCTCTCTTTCATTTTCTCTGATTTTTCTTTCTTTGGTGAGGTCATGCCATAGCCTGGGTGCATATGTGAATGCCTGTATCTTAAAAGAGAAAGTATGTACATTCATAACTCATTTTCCTAATTAATGTTTATCTTTGTTAAGGACTTTCTTTGTCTTTGGACCACACCTTGTGGTACTCAGTGGTTATTGCTGGCTTTAATCAGGAGTAACCTCTTTTACTCAGGAGTTACATGCAGATTACTCCCGGTGTACCCCTTGAATGCAGGGGTTAGGAACCACATGGGATGGAACCTAGGTCATCCATGTATAATCAAGTTCCTACTTGTTGTCCCATCTCTCCAGCCCCTTTTAAGGACTTTAAAAGCACTTCATATGTTAAGGAAAAGGGAGTTTATCAACCTAGCTTTGATAACATGTTGCATATCCCTGTACCGATCTTTCCACATTCTCTGTCAAAGTCAGCCAGCATTTGTGCTGCTTGGCTAATGTTTGGTGTTATTAGAATGATGTCATCAGCCAAACGGAGGTGGTGTAGTTGCCGACCATCTATCTTCATTCCCATTCCTTCCCATTCTAATTGTTGCATGTTCTGGAGGGTTGCGCTGAAGAGTTTTTTGTGAAATGGTATCACCCTGCCAAACCCCTCTTTTGACATCAATGATCACTTCTTTGTAGAATGGTGAGATCCTGGTGGTGAATCTGTAATACAGCTCACGAAGGATCTTGATGTATTGGGTTTGAACTCCCTGTTTGGCTAGGGCTTCGATGACCCCTTCAGAATCAAAGGCTTTCTTTAAATCAATGAACCTGAGACAGAGTGGCATCTTGAACTCCTTACAAACTTCAATGAGCTTGGTTACCCAGGTTGGCCACGTGCAAGGCAAACACTCTCCCACTGTACTATTGCTCCAGCCCACAATTAAATTTTTATTTATTGCATATGCTATTGTTATAGTTCTATTTTTTTCTTTGCATTTTGGATCACATCTGGCAATGCCCAGGGGTTACTTCTGACTCTGTTCAGGAATTACTCCTGACAGAATTCGGGGTACCATATGGGATGCCGGGAACTGAACTTTTGGTCAGCTGCATGCAAGGCAAACACCCTTCCCGCTGTGCTATCGCTCTGCCCCTATAGCTCTATATTTATGTAGCATAAAACACACTATCCAGGTAACAATGACATCAACCGTAGTACGATAATATACTTTTCTTTAACATTTAGGATTCTGATAATTATAGTAAAATTCTATCTTTTTAAAATTAGAAGTTGAGTATCTCATGATGAATTTCTTCATTCCGTTTTTGTCTGGATGTTTTATAATATACTGCTTGTTTAAGTAGAATGTTGATATTTTATACATGCAAAAGCTATTCTAGAAAATAAAATTATTCATACCAAGGTAGCTTTCCTTGTGGGATTTTATATTTTAATATGCTTATATGCATTATAAATCATTTAAAGGTGAGGCTATTTTATATCATTTCTACCTTCAACAGAATTTGACTATAACTTTTTTTTCATGGTACATATTTCATTCATCGTCGATTGTTATGTAAAACATACTAGAATTTTACTAGCCTAAAAGTAAAGGGGTATTAAAACTTGAAGCTTGCCTTTTCCTTTAATTTATAAAACAAAGTTGTTGTATAACAATGTGCTTTTTTCTTTTTAAAAATTCTTTTGGGGCTGGAGAAATAAAGCAGAGATTAACACACTTGCCGTGCACATGGCTAATTACAGTTCAGTCCATGAGTCCACGGTCACATGCCACTGAGAGTGACCCTTGAGTATGGCGGGGTGTGTCCATCCCTCAAAAGTCAAATTGATAGGATAACATACAAGCTAATCATGTATGCAGATGTCTATAAAATTAACAAAGCCAGTAGTAGAAAATGTTCTGACTTTTTTTAACTTATTAGAGATGTATTCAGTAACTAAATATGTTTTCATGCCTCTAGAAATATTGAATATTAGTATTTTCTTTTTCATCTCATAAATAATTCTTAGTCATTTTACAATTTTTACACAGAAATTATCATGATCAGCATATTAAGACTTTGATTCAGTTCTAAGTAATTCAACAGTAAAATAATTTGATAAACATTTTATTTATTTTAATTAACATTCATTTTTATAGCAATATGTTGATAATCTAGTAGTTGCCAAGCCTAAAATGCCATGCTTTTATTTGCTCCTATAAAATTGTAAGAAAGCTTGCATTTGTTATCGGGATTTAATATCTTATTGTTATAATGATTAATCCTTTCCTCTGGGAAAACCCTTTGTAAAAATAATTCTATAGCTTTAATGTATCTTAGAAAGAGTAATAAAAGATGACAGTGAATAAGAGCTTGCTGAACTAATCTCCTATACCTCATTTTATCTGAAAAATATAAAGAATGACTTGATATATAAATGAAAAAGTATAAAGAATAGAAGAAAAATATAGATAAAATATAAAGAATGACTTGATATAGAAATGTCTAGTGGAGATATTTATTAGTAGATTTCTGTAGAAAATTTCATGTGAGTAAATAAATGATAAAGCTAATAACAGCCCTTTTTCTGGTGTAATTAGAAATTTACCTGCTTAATATTTTCTATATATTTCCCTATTCTTTGGACTTTTAGTAGGTTTTATCTAAGTTTTATGGATTAGTAGAATGTTAATGTAACATGACTCATCTGAAGCTATAATTTTAATTTATTACAGCTCTCTCTGTTGAGCTGAATTAGTTACCAGATTTCTGCCTGAGATATTCATTTTCTTAAATTCCTTACTAGATCTCTCATTTGTGGTTTCGTTTTTATATTTGTAAAATTTAAAGTATGCTACCTGCACGGCAGAGCCTGGCAAGCTACCCGTGTTGTATTTGATATATATGCCAAATACCAGTAACAATTATAGACCTCATTCCGGAATGGATTGAGGCTCTTTATGTTCCTGGAGCAAGCAGATGCCTTGGGCTCTACTAGCATGAGACAGGACATATGGAGATGTTACTGGGGCCCGCTCGAGCAAATCGATGATGAACGGGAAGACAGTGATGATAAGTACTGGCGACAACTGTCAATGAAAATATCTGTCATTTTGTACCTTTTTGTATAGTTATTAGAAACAAATAATGGCGTAAGCACGTTGCGTGTTTGAGGAAGCAGTGTGTGAGTCGTGGCAGCATGGATGAGATATTTTGGAGTTGAATTCTCCATGGTCATTAACAAAGACCTCTTCCATATGGTGTCATTGAGCCAGTGCCTCAGGATGAAAGAGGGTTTCTGTGGAAAAAGCCAGAGGATAGGTGCTCCGTGTTGGAAATCTGGAGAGGAAAAAAAGTTCTAAGAAAGAAGAAGTATGCCATAACCCAATTCCCTTGGAGCGAAGAAGAAACAAAGTAGTTTGAGATCAGAACTAAGAACTTGACAGAATCTTAATGAATTTTTACAAAAGGACCAAACATGATTACCTCTCAATCTCTGTTTTGCAAGCCACAGTGCCCAAAGGAGATGGGCTTGGGGTTGGAAACTGGTAACAATGGTGGCGATAAATGTGCACTGTTGGAGGGAAGGATGGGTGTTGGAACACTATAGCTAAAACCCAACTATGAGCATCTTTGTAACTCTATCTCACAGTGAGTCAATAAAATAAATACATTTTAAAAGAGCAGTATAGAGGAGAATTTGTGCTTAACTAATAGAATATATCAGTTTCTGAAAGTAAATATGTATTTTTAAGTACAAGAAATTTCTCTGAGTAATGGATATATAGTGAAGTGAAGCAGGTGATTGTAATGATTTCCTCACCTTTTTTTTTTTTTTTTGGTGTGTGTGTTTTTGAGTCACACCGAGCTGTGCTCAGCAGTTCCTACTCCTGGCTCTGCATTCAGAAATCACTTCTAGCAGTGCATGGTGCTCAGGGGACCATATGGGATGCTGGAGATTGAACCAAGGCAAACACTACCTGCTGTACTGTCCCTCCAGCCACCAATGATTCCCTTTAGGGACAGAAGTGATTCTGCTTACCTGGATTATCAGCACAGAAAATCAATTAAGTCATAATATAATAGTATTTGAAACAATGGAATTGACATTTCTTCAGAAGAGATGAATAAGAAACCAAGTTAAGAAAATGTTTCTTGGGGAGTAGAGAGAGAGTACAACAGGCAGGGATCTTGCCTTGTAATATGGACCACCCAGATCCAATCCCTGCTACCCATATGTCTCCTAGACTGCAAGGAGTCTGAGATTGGAGCAAGGAGAAATTCATGAGTACCACTGGGTGTGACCCAAAAAAAAGCAACAATAATTTTATGTGGAAATGGTTGGTTATCACATAACAAGGTAAAATGCCATAATATTATACTATTTCCTACTTTAATTTTCAATTTATTAGTCTTCTATCATTTTGCCTGTTTACTGAAGAAACAAATCATCTGATTTATTTACCTCTTTGCATGTACTCTATTCATTGTTTCCAAAATATGTTGAAAGAATAAATGGTGACAAAAAAGAATGAGTAGGGGGAATTACTGTAGGACAAAACAGAGTGTGGTCCCAGTGATCTGCCAGATGAGAGAAAAATACTATCCAATTTGAAAGCACTCAAACTGCTTAGAAAAAAAAATATGATCAAGGGTAGAACTAAACTTTTTTTTAATTTGTTGTATTCTGTATGCCAAAAATCAGTAACAATTATAGACCTCATTCTCATGACCTGAACAAATGGTTTGAGGCTTTTCATGTTCCTGGAGTGAGCAGATATCTTGGGCTACACTAGCATGTGACAGGACTTATGTTACTGGTGCCTGCTTAAGCAAATCCATGAACAATGGGAAGACAAGTGATACCACATGAGATATACAGTTACAATACTGTTCATGATTAGGTTTCAGTCATACAGTGTTCCACCACCCATCCCTCTACCAGCGCACATTTCCTACCACTAATGTCCCTAGATTCCTCTATGGTAGGCACTTTGCCTCTTCTCTCTTTCAATCTCTCTCTCTCTCTCTTTCTCCATTCTCTTACACATTGTGTCTTGCAGTTCATACATTTAAGAGTTATCCTTGGGCCTGAGCGATAGCCCAGTGGGTAGGGCATTTGCCTTTGCATGCGGCCGGCCTTTGCCGCCCAGGTTCAATCTCCAGCACCCCATATGGTCCCCTGAGCACCGCCAGGAGTAATTCCTGAGTGCAGAGCCAGAAGTAACCCCTAAGCATTGCTGGGTGTGACCCAAAAAGAAAAAAAAAGTTATCCCTAAATGTCTGTATATCCCTTTGCCTACGTTCAATGCTCAGTTCTAATCTGGTATTATTATTTCCAACAATTATTAGCACACTGGTCCCGTCTCTGTTTCACCTAATCTCTGACTCCCACATACTTGCAGTAGATTCCTACCTCTGACAAATCCTCCTGGTTCATGAAACTAAAACTATCTTAGGAAAAGTTTTGGATATGAAGCGCATGTTGAAAGTACAGTAAGAGCACACACAGTGAAGGATAGAGAAAAATTGAGAACTGAATCAGATTCAAGGAAATAGAGAAGACTGAGGATAATAATATCATGGAGACTGGACGAACATGCTATTGATGTTTTATATATTATGTATATACATACGTAGATACATTTGAAGAGAGGGCTAATACATATTACTTTAATAAAGAAATTTTAAATAAAAGTTATGTGTAGATTTTTCAAATTATTTTCAACCATTTCAAAATTGCATTTGTCTGCTCTTTCCTCTCCACCCAGCAAGTTGATGCGTCACAATCCTCATGCTTCCTCCAGATTCCCTTCAGTTGAACATATTCAGCAGTATGGCCTTTGTATTATTTCCTTACTTGAATGATTCACCCCTTTTTAGAACCTGTAACTATGGGCTTTGTCTTCATATTGAATATGTAAGTTAGTGATAGAGATGTTGAAACAATTTCTAAAGAACTAGTTTCTGAGAAAGTAGGAAAATGGCACTCTATAAACATGAAAAATGCATTAATCTATGTTGGCAAATGTGATAACTGTGGGGCCTCAGCACATACCCTCACCTTCTATCTGTTTCTAGCAATAGCTCTTGCATGTTGCCATGCGGCTGCCCTTTTTCTTTCTGACCATTGGATGACTTGACCTGTGGTCACACTTTGAGTTTTCTGAACTTAATTTGACTTCTTACATTCATTGCAAGCTATTTCTTCCAAACATGGCTCACCAAACTTAGTACATAGGAAGAACTAGAAAATTTCTTTGTGTGTGTGTGTGTGTGTGTGTGTGTGTGTGTGTGTGTGTCACACCCAGCAATGCTCAGGGGTTTTCCCTGGCTCTGCACTCAGGAATCACTCCTGGCGATGCTCGGACCATATGGGATGCTGGGGATCGAACCCAGGCCGGCACAGGCCAGCCGCGTGCAAGGCAAATGCCCTAACCGCTGGACCATCGCTCCCGCCCCAGAACTAGAAAATTACCAAGAGGTATTTTCCTTATAGCAGATATTTAAGTGGGCAGAGTCCTATAGAAGATAATGCTAATTTTGAATTGAGACAAAGTCAGCAACATTTATTTTATATGTACATATACAATATAATTTTAAATAAAATTTAGCCAAAGAAATATATTCCTGTAATCCATGATGAAAGCTTTTTATTACTATAATCCAAGATGGGAGTTTTACAGTTATATAGGATTCCTATAATTCATGATTTAGCATAAACCTATACTAAGATGCATGAACAAGAAGGCATTACAAATTTTAGTAGAACCTTTAAAAAAACCTCAGAATTTGGAAAGTGGAGTTGAAATATAATGTATATTAGGGCAATTATAATTATTATTTAGAATGATTAGGTATGTCTTACCTTCAAAAGTTGTACTTCTTTATGTTAAATTATTCTGAGTTCATGACAGTTTTTATAGGAGTGAGTATTTTAAAGTAAATTGGCATGCCATTTGCATCCAGAAAGTGAATGAGAAGCTAAGCATCTATTTGTCATTTATTTTCTCATTATCAATTCTCTGAAATATATGAGCACTTCAGGTTTTTTCTTGTGTTCATTATGTTTTAATGTTAAAATATGCTTTATAAACAGATAATCAAGCCTTCACTGTATTGCCTGGATAATAAAATATGCTATAATGGCCTTTTGCAATTTTTTACAGTTTAGAATTAGAGACATGATTTTATAGGGAGTTAATCACCTGAAGAAAAGCAATTATTACATTGTATCATAAAATGTCAATTCCTATAATTTCCTTAAAAAAAAACTTCTTGAAATAGTATATTTTCTCGTTAGTAATTGTAGGGTAGGAGGAGGCATTATCAAATGTGCATAACTATACAATGGTATAAAAGCTGCAATTACAAATTGAACTTACTTTTTATGACAATTTTCCTAAGTGCTTTTGTTGATCTGAAAACTTGTTCTAAAAAATTTGCTAATAGCCCACGCAATTATTAACCATCTTCTATGGTAGTCTTTTCTCTGCAGGAAGGGTCAATCACTTCTTCCATTTTATGCCAAATTTGGAATAAATCTATGGAGTGATATTAATGGTGTGACTCAGTGTACTTTAAAAATTATGAAATTTGCATAAAAGTTACTTTTCCATCATCTAGCTGAACCATATGTGACTTTAAGTGTATGTAATTTAGTAGTGGGCCTGACGTTAGACTTTCAGAAGGTATGTGTTGTAAATGGGAAGATAAAAGACATACAGAATTCTTCTTTAAGCATTTGTCATTTATGTGTCCTAGGCCCAGTTTCTTTGTCTCGCCTTTATTTTATTTTATTTATTTATACATTAAAATTGGGGGCCGGAGTGATAGTCCAGTGGGTATGGTGTTTGCCTTGCAAGCAGCCGACCCAGATTTGATCCCCAGCATTTGGTGGGACATAAATAAATGCTGGATTTAGAGGTGACTACAAGAGTATGCCACCCGCACGGCAGAGCCTGGCAAGCTACCTGTGTCGTATTTGATATGCCAGATACCAGTAACAATTACAGACCTCATTCCCATGACCTGATGGAATGGTTTGAGGCTCTTTATGTTCCTGGAGCAAGCAGATGCCCTTGGCCTCTACTTGCATGCGACAGGACATATGGAGATGTTACTGGTGCCCGCTCGAGCAAATCGATGATGAACGGGAAGACAGTGATACAGTGAGTTATTTATTTTGCTTTTTAGTCACACCCGGCAATGCTCAGGGGTTTCTCCTGGTTCTGCACTCAGGAATTACTCCTGGCGGTGCTCGAGGGATCATATGGGATCCCGGGATCAAACCGGGCAGGCATGGGCCAGCCGCATGCAAGGCAAATGCCCTACCCGCTGGACTATCGCTCAGTCCCCTCTTTGTCTCACTTTTTTAATTTGAAGATAGTATCTGTCATGATTGCTGTAATGAGTAAATAAAAATTATATTAATACATAATTTTATTACCTATGTAAGTCTTGTAGTTTATAAATTTAAGTATATATTATTTCTTTACTCTTTCTATCTTTGTTGTTGTTATTCTTATGGGTGCTAGCCCTGGTCAGTGAGAGCTAGAATCAGGGATTAAACCAGGCTTTATGCAGACAGGACATGAACTGTTCCACTTGAGATACATCCCCAGACCCTATGGTCACTGTTAAACATTCAGCTAACAGTAATATTCTGAGATACATATTAATTAATTCATTAATTAATTCTGAATTAATTCATTGTTAAATTGCTTTAAATTTTTTAATATAGCTCTTTACTACAAGTGTTGAGACATGGACAAAAAAGACTTTGTTTAAGGACAAGGGTGTATGGGTGTGAAGTTGGGGGAACTTCTGAATTAATTCATTTTTTAAATTAGTAAAGTGGGTACTGCTGTATTTGTACTCTTAGGAAACCTTTCCATATTTTTTCAGGTAAATTTTTAATTATTTAAATGTAGAATAAATATGGTGACCTATAAATTTATAAAAATTATTTAAAAGGTATTAATTAGAATAATTGTGGTTCACCTATAGACGGTTAATGGTGCATGTCAAAGAAATATGGCAAAAAGTAATAGTAAAAGTATATTCTTGAATATTAGATTATTTCAACCATTTAGTCTGTTAAATTCATCATTGCTATTACAAGGATTCTAATCCTTTTCTTTTTCATTTTACTCTGACCTGAAGTTTTTGATTTATATTATTACTAATGACTAATAAACTATGTACATATGAGTTACGTGGCAGGGAAGCGAATGAGCTAGTGCATGTTCTGGTCTTATACCAGATAGATACACAAGTGATATGTTACAGTGATTAGAGAGTTATATAATGAAGTACTTCCTTATTTTTATTTATGCATATATTGAGGATGAGAATAAATATATATTTATACAAACATATTTGGAAATTTTGCTATTGAGGGAAGAGTTATGGAGAGCAAACGGTATAACAAATTCAAATATATGTTTAAGAGTAGAATAATCAACAGTTTTCTGCAGCAACTACAAAAAATGGGCAAATAAAATAGATATGCCAAATTATTGTTGTTATTAATATATGTGAAGGTTGTAAGATGCTGACATGCAATGTTAAAAATATATATATTTATACACTACTAAATCATGTTACAATGGTCCCATACCAAGTTTACCATTTGCAAGTGCAGATATGATTATGTAGAATTAATCACTTGAGAAAAAGCAATTATTACTATGTATAATAAAAAATCAATTTCCTTGGGAAAAATAAACCTCTTTCACCGCTTATATGGCACTATAACATAACTTCAAAAGCTTATTTCATTTGCACATTTTATTTTTGGCAAAAAATACATTGAAGCAAATCCCAGTCAGAACATTTACATGTACTTGAATCTGCATCTTAGAAAAAGTAAGGCTGAAGAAATAGTAGAATGGGTACGAGTTGCCCTGCACACTGCCAGCCTTTGATAGTTCCGTGGCACCTTGTTTGGTGCCCTGAGCCCTGCCAGGAGTCATCCCTGAGCACAGAGCTATGAGTAAGCCCTCTGTACCACCAGCCAGGCCTAATTCCCCAGTATTATTAAGTATATTAAAATAAGAAAATGACACTTTCTTACATAATTCATTGCTCTTGGTGCCATTTGATGTATTCATTGCTTTCATTATTTGTAAACTTTAGTGTGCTATATGTTTGATCTGCTTTAGCTGCTTTGGGGACACATACTTCCTAATTGACTGTGACTTCATCAGAGCAGGATTCACACACATTTCATTTCCAAGCTTTTAGTTATGTTAATGTCAATCAGTGAAGTCAGTGGGTAACTGCTGTATGCTTCTGTTGAAAATATCTTGTTGATTGGTGCGGGAGACATACTTAGCAGTACTCAGAGCTTACTCTGACTTTGCTCGAGGATCACTTCTGGTGGGATTTGGGGGACCGGGCCATATGGGATTCCCGGAATCAGCTGCATGCCAGCAAGCACCCTATTTTTTTTTTTATCACTCCAATCCCTTGAAATGTCCCTTTAACATATGGTGCTTGCCTAAATCAGTTACTTCATTTCATTTATAGAGATTGGTGTCTTGATTCTTATATCGATTTAGGGGTCTTTACAAATTATAGAAATCAGGTTTTCTAAGTGATCGAAATGATCGAATTAAATAAAAAAATTATGTGTGAGCAAAAAACATTAGTATCTAGAGAAACAGTGGACTTGGTAGGTAGGCGAAAAGGGTCGATATTAACTGCATGAATAATAGCAAGCTTTAGGAGGAACAGAAACATTTAAAGTGATGTGTTCCATGTTTCCATTGTGTAGAGTGAACATATGTTACTTAAATTTTATTAAACTTTGTAGAGGAATCTGTTTGAAAATTGTACCTACTTTTAGACATTTTATTTTTCAGTGTTTGATGCTGCATTTAAGTCAAAATTAAGAGTCATTTTAGATTTTACTGCCTATGTTTGACATTGACTTTACTTGATAGAATTTTTTCTGACATCTCTTAAAAAGTGCAGTTGTATATCATTACTCTTGTACACCTGTAACTTTATATAGCAAAAATATTATACAACAACTCAGGGAACCACACCCAGATGTGATCAAGACATACCCCTAGCTCTTAGCTCAGAGGATTATTTGGGGTGTCCGTTGGTTAAACCAGGGTTAGCCGTGAGCAAGGAACCTCCCTACCCTCTATACTCTTATTTATCAATGGCCCGAACACAAATTTACAGGCAGATTTTTTTTCAGCTTTGTTTCTAGTCTATTGCAGAGAGAAGTATTACTAATAAACAAATATAATTGTGAATAATTGGTAGATATTAATGGAGTTTAAAAACCATTAAAATGACCGAAAAGTTTTTGTTATTTAAGGCTTTTTTTGTGATGCAGTTTGATCATAATGTACCTGACAGTTTTCCCTATTGTGTTAGTTAAGATATTATAGATCTTTATTATATGAGCCCATTAGAATTCAGTTGGAGAATATGACAACCTCTACTGAGGATTATATCAATTCCCAGTGGTAACTGTAAAATCTTTTATTTCCTTTATTTGCAGTATCTAATCTGCAATAATATATACTGCAACATGGAACCTTTAAATTATATCCAGTTTATCTTATAATGCTATGAGATATCTTAAGATAGTCATATTCTTTAATATAGTTACTTTTAAATACATTTGATATAACATCAGTATGCAGAGTTGTAGATTTGTTTTAGGAGAACAACTTCATACCTCTTGAAATGCATGTTACCTGACCATTCTTATCAATAAGGGCCATTATGACTCTGCAGTTCATTACCCTGCTGTCCACAATCTTCTTGTCTTTTCCTCTTTGGCTAACTTAGTTCTGCATGCAAAAGTCAAAGGATTTGATGTTTACTTGACTTGTTACTTTGCTTCCTTTTTACCACAAATGACAGAGTTCTTTTGGTATTAGTCTTCCATTTTCTGATTTATTGTACTATGACTTCTTCCAGATCCTGCAAGGAGTTATTTGTTATTTGCAGATAGTATTTGTTATTTGCAACAGTTGCAAATAACAACATTTCATTTTTTATGGCTGAGTAGTTCATTAAATTTATATTCCACATATTCTTTACCCAGTCATCTGTTGTTAAGTGCTTGCATATCATTAGTATATTGACTATTGCAAATTGAATTATATGAACATAGTACACATGGATCTTTTTTATTAGTGTTTCTGTTTCTTTGGTTGAATATCTGGGAGTAGAACTACTAGATCATATGATAAGTCTGATAAGTCTATCATTAATATTTGGAGAGCAATGAATGAGTGTTCCTTTTTCTTTATATCACCCTCCCCAGATGTTTGTAGACAATTATATATCTGATTTTGTGATTTCATTTACTATTGGTTTTTATATTCTTAAGGTTATTGGGGTTACCTGTAGTCTGCCATAATAGGTTTTCTATTAAATTACGATTTTATAAACAACTTTGATTTTATAATCTCTTAATGCTGTGTTTGTTTTAAAAGATCCTCTTGAGGTTCTACTAGTTTTCTTTCCTGGCTTGGCTTCTGTAGTTTTCTCCAAAAGCAGGAATGTAATCTGATCTTCATTGTGGGCTTAGTTGAGAACACTTTTCATTAGCCCCATTGATCAGTTCTCTTCCTTTCTAGGTATTCGGTAGACAATAGAACTGTGTAAAGACTGTCTAGAATATCCCTATAAGCTAATTATATATATGTATATATACATATATGTACATATACATGCATATATGTACATATACATACATATACATATATGTATATATTATATATATGTACATATATAGTTTATAGGGATATTCTAGACAGTCTTTACACAGTTCTATTAATTGTCTACTGAATACCTAGAAAGGAAGAGAACTGATCAATATATAAGGAAGAGAACTGATCAATATATAAGAACTGATCAATATATATATATCAATATATATCAAGGTTGATAAAAAATTAAAAAAAGCTGACCAGAGAAATTGGAAATATTAAACTTTTAAAGCCATATTATGACTATAAGATTCTCACCATCCTTATACAGACTTGCTCATAGGCCTGAAAAAAAAATTATTTTTTGTGGTGCCAGGGATCACTCAACACTCCACACAGGTGGGATCTGAATGCTACCAAAGAGTTACATCTCAGCCCCAAATATATCCACATTACTCTGATTTCTAATATAAGTTTGTGATTGTCTTTTTTTTAACTCGAGTGTATTTTACTTTAAAAACAAAGAACTGCTACAAATGAGGTTTATGTTGCAGTTTAAAAGCAAAAAAAAATTTATGACTTAAAAATGTGTTGTTTTACAACTCTGTAAAAAATGTACTTAAAAAAAGATGAAACCTTATTAGAAAATTATGGGTGGATATAGAAGGTAATCTTAGTGAAATAAGCCTGGTTGAGAAAGACAAACTGCATGGTGTCTTTCATTAGTGGTATGTGAAGAGCACAAACAGATGAATTGAATAACAGAAATAGTTTTGGATTACAAAATAGTTTAGTGGTTAGAGGAAGAGATAGGAAAAGGGATGAGTAAATCAGGATATAGTGACAATTATATTGTAAAAGATAACATTAGACTTGTAATCATGAAATTAATGAAGTAATTGATTTTTAGTTGTGCACACCTGAAACTTGTGTGTTATAATGCAGTAATACACCAATTAAAAAATAAGAATAGGATATTCGTTATATTACCCAGTATTTTATAAACTGTAGTGAGTTGTCAGAGATTGGGAGGTATAGATTAAGAGCAGAATCAGTGCATCAGGAACGTGTTAATTAAGAACAGGTTAGCCTAAACAACACCTGAATTCTTTCATAACTGAAATATTAAAGATATTTGCCATGTTTGAAAGACTGCGATTTAAATGTTTTAAATGTGGAATAATTATCAAAACTAGTTCAATTACCTAGGTTATTAAGTTCCATAGTTTTATTGCAGTGATAGAAAGATTAAAGGGCTCATGAAATTCAAGGATAAAAATTCAAGTAAAGAATGAGTGAAATAACAAAAATATGCACAGGTTTAAGAATTCATAATCCTATAAATGCACAGAATTGCATCTGATACTAACTTTCTCTCAGCTAAAACCAAAACTTACTGATTTTGAGGAGATTTAAGAAAAACTACAAGGGGGTCTGGAGTGACAGTACAGCGCGTAGGGCGTTTGCCTTGCACATGGCTGACCTGGGTTCGATCCCCAGCATCCCATATGGTCCCCTGGGCATAGCCAGGTTTAATTCCTGAGTACAGAGCTGGGAGTAACCCTGAGAATCACTGGGTGTGACCCAAAAAAGTAAAAAAAAAAAAGAACAGAAAAACTACAAGGCAAACCATTAGTAATTTTCACAAAATGTAGCCATTTTTCAATTTGACATAAGCCCATATAAAATATATTTAAAATCATAGAAAAATACATTACAAGTTATACAAAATAAAATATGCAGAGTGTTTCCAGTTAGGCTGAAAACAGTAGTCAGATTTTTAAAATATTGATCTAAAAATTGACATTGTTCTAATTTGCATAGGAAAAGATAGTGGCTTGTATATAGTAGATGATATCAAGTACTATCATTTATTAAGTTGTAAGTCAGGTTTTGTGTACTACCACACTTTCATTATACCATGAGAACCTAACTTTTAGAAAATGGTGAATTATTTAAGAAATGGAATCCTAGAGAGGCTAAGGAACTTATTAAAGATCATGGAGTTGTTGGTAAAATTCTGTGAAATTGTTATTGTCACACTGCTCATTGTCAGACTCTTTTCAGTTTGTCACTTCCAAAACCATTCTCAATGTATTTCATCTTTTATTAAGACATTAAAAAATCACAAATTACGTCAACTTTTCAACTTTTTAATGAAATCTGAAATTGGAAACAACCTTTCACTGTAAAATTAAAGTCTGATTTTTTTTTCTGGAAGAGTCAATTTATATAAGACTAAGTGGGCCTGGTAATGTCATATATACCTGTATATAGTCATATTAGATCTATTTATCTTCCAGCCCCCTTTTAAGGGTCAACCATCTACAACTTTTCTATACTGTGTTGCTTTTCCTACCCGTAACCCAGGACCAAGCTTTGCTCTTCTTGTTTTTGTGGTAGTTGCTTTGGGTCCATGATAAGGGCTAAGAGAGCACTTTCATCTAAGCGTGAATCTGAAATAAATAAGACAAAAAAATAAGTATGATTGTATTTTACATGATAAGCAATGTAAAGTAATAAAAGGCATTCGACAAATAATGATGAAGGGTAGCAGAGTCACTTAAGAATGGGAGATAGGTAGAACTAGTAAGTGTGTCTTCTGCTTATTGGTTCTTGCATGAATGCTTGCTATCTGTATTGGCCATAGGTTGGTTCTCTGTTATATATTTTGACCACATGCAGCAGTGCACAAGGTGTAATCCTACCCTCTGCTAAAGCTCAATCCTACTGGGCTCGGGGACCATATGTGATGCTGGTAATTGAAGCCAGGTTGGCCATATGTAAGGCAGTTGCACCACCCACTATCACTCTAGCCCAGGTTCTCTCATATTAAAAAAAAAGAGAGACAAAACCCCTGAGCCCTAAATATGCTTGCAATGACTTACTTTTTGACTTACGAAGAATGACCTTCTGTGGCTTTGCAGTGAGGACACCTATCACATACACTGGCCTTGAAATGCAATAGGAGATCTTTGTTAATGATATCTAGTCTCCTTTAGGAACAGACCATTGTACTTCCCAATACGTTTCAAAGGGAATTGAAATTAGTCTACTAAAACGGTGTTTGCATAACTTTTGTTCCTTGATAAACTATAATGGCCAAGATTTGGGGGCATACTGAATGCCCTTTGACAGCTAAATGTAAAAGAAAATATGTGGGATATATAGCAAATTAGTAGAATATTATTTGTGCATGGAAATGAAAACTATCCTACCAAGTGTGACTGTATGGATAAACACAACTAGAAGGCACTGTTCTAAGGACAGTGAGTCAGACACGAAGACAAATACTATATAATATTGCTTATATAAGAAGGGAAAAATGGTATTTTCCAGGAATTGGGGAGGACAGATGGGGAGATAGTAAGTCAAAGAACGCAGACTTACAGTTATAAAAAGCATAAATCGTGAATATCTAATGTAATGTTGGTGAGTGTAATTAAAAATATGATATTATATTCTGGAAAGTTGCTTAGAGTAGGTCTTACTCTGTTCTTTTTATAAACAGTTCACTGTGGAATCATAGATTTGTTATCTGAACCGTGGTAAACATTCCACAATGTAATGTTTAGTAAATCATCTTATACACTATATAGTACTAACAATTATGTTTGTCAATTATTCCTCAATAAAATTTCTTAAAAGTGAAAAACTTAAAAGGTGGAAAGTATGTCTTATGAACACTGGTTTCCTCATTCTTTGTGTTACTGGTTTCTAACCTTTATAAGTGCTTAATATTTGTGCCAGTGAATGAATGAATGAATGAGTGATATGACAGAACTTCTTAGGTGTTCTGGTACTACATGATTCTAAAAGCTCTTTTGAGACAAAGAAAATAAGAAAAATAGTAATAACAACTATATATTAATTCTTTTTTGCTTTTATTGAATATTTAATTTAGAGATGTATAATTTATATTGTTGGCATTATCATTTTCATAAAATTTTGTGGAAGTATTCATGTTAAAAAAGTTTTCTGAAAAATCAATATTTTGTCCACAGGTACTACTGAACGAGTGTGCTTAATCCAGGGAACAGTTGAAGCACTGAATGCAGTTCATGGATTCATTGCAGAAAAAAATTCGAGAAATGCCCCAAAATGTTGCCAAGACAGAGCCAGTCAGCATTCTACAACCCCAGACCACCGTTAATCCAGATCGCATCAAACAAGTGAGTGTTTAGTTGGAAAATCAAAGCAAAATAGCCACAGTATATATGACGTCTTTATTAAAGAAAGTTTTATATAAATTTATGCATACTTAATGTGGAATAGAGTTGTAATTCAAAGCCGTCAGGATCTCTTTCTTAGACTGCTCACTGATTTATGATCAAATTTTTATTGGTATTACACTGAGAAAAAAATATGTGACTGTCTTGTGATTACCTTTTAAAATGAAGACACAAAAGTGATTATAGGAATTCAGTCTATTTATTATTTTTTACTTTTTAAAGAAATAAAAAATGAAATGAGATTATACTCTCAAATTACTAATACGTTTTAGCAATATCTGTAGTTTTCAGTAGAGTTAAATGTACTAAACTGTTTTGTTAATATGTCATTTTCAACAAGTTTTATCAACAAGTATGTATAAGTAAAATTTTGTACCCAGCATATAGTCCGTTGTTACAAAACAGCTATTATGTTCTGTAAAACTTGTGCAGTGTTCTTATATATATAAATATATATATATTAATTTACATATATACAGATATATGTCATAAAGGGCCTATGTTCATTTTTAATATGTGAGCTTCTCTGTAACAAAACTTGATTCGATAAAAGATTGTTTTTAAGATCAAATGATGACTGATTATGTAGAAGTATGACATTCTTAAATGTTATATGAGGTGAATTATTTCCGATAAACTTTTAATTTCTCAAACTTATTTGATAATTTATGTTTATATTTATTATTTCTGCCTTTGCCCCTTTATAATTAGCTTCATAACTTTTATTACATTATCAATAGTCTATGCCTTTAAAAGAAATGTATTATTAATTAGAATATTTAATTGAAAACATGTTCATTATAATAAATTTGAAATGTAGCTGAATATTATTAATTTCATGTTTCTGAATTGAAAACTTTTATACAAACATGTTATAAATCTTAATTTTTCTAATACATAGATATAAAGGTGACTAAATACAAGTATAGATATAAATACAAATAAATACTAAGTATATAATTAGGCTATTCTCTTTAAAATTACATATACTCAATATTTATCAGTTTCCTTTAAGGGATTCTTTGATGTTTAAATCATTAGTAGGGAGCTATGAGTCTATATATAAAACAATTCATTATTATACTCTCGTGTCAACGATTTAATGTGTAAAATTCATAACTTTTCAAGAACATTCTCTTAATTGACATATGGCAGAATAAATATTTTAAAGCTCAAGCTCTAGTAGCTTTTCTAAAATTCTTCAGTAATTTATAGTTTGAAATGATTCTTATCTATGATAAGAGAATACACATAATGGCTGGTGATTTATAGTGATAATACCATAACTTTGTCCAGATTCTAAAATAATAAGTTTTAAATATAAAATATCTGGGCTAAATTTACCTGGGACTAAGGAATAATAGAGTTGGTGCTAAACTATTGGATATTGTGTCTTAATTCAGCCTATTCCTTAAATTTTGTAACTACTATGAAAAAGGTTTTAAACAGGTGGGGATTTGAGCTTTATTTTTTTCATGTTTTTTTTAAAGAGTTGTAATATAAAAAATTAGTTTGAGTATTATATCTTTGAAAAGATATTTAGGACAATGATGTGAATTAATTTTTTATTTGACAATAATAAATACCTAGTATTATATAGTAATGGTCTATGAATCATTAAAATTCAAACCTTTTTCTATGACAAATAACATTTATAGGTGACTATATTTCCAATACCAATATGTAGCTACAAAAACCAGAATTTTCAAATGTTTACTTTAATATTTTTTTACTTTGTTCAGATATTTATCCATGCTAAGTGTCAAAAACTAAGTCATTTGATATACTATTATTTGTGTATTTGCTTTCATTTGTAAGCCTTGTAGATATTCTTGTAATTAAAATTGTTCATTATTTAATATCTTATGTAGTCAATAATGTGGGAAATTATTTAAATTATTTATTGAGTATACAGTAACTCTAGTAAGCAGTGTACATTTTGCTTAAATAATTTCGGGTCATGTAAAATTGAATTGAGCATATTTGCAAAGTATGACAAATTTCTTATGCTTTAGGTTTGAAAGTATGCTACTTTCTAGGCATACTGTTTTCAAATTTAATAAATTTTGTTGGGTTATCATATAAACTCTACCAAAAATATAGAATTAAGTGACCATGATTTTATTTCTGAAGAAATTATCCTGGTTATAGTATGAAAATTGCCTGAAATCAATAGTTTTACAATACTATAGATTAGAATATACCATGAAGCATATATATCAGATTTTAATGCAAAAATGATATATACTAAAAATTGATAATCTTTCTCTTAATCCAGTAGCATAGTAAATTGATAATCTTTCTCTTAATCCAGTAACATAGCATTTACATTTACCTGGGGTTTTACTCTTGAACTTAAGGTTTTGTTTTAAATTACCATTTCAAAATCTACTGATTCAACAAAGTAAATCACCTTAAGATTTATACAGAAGAAATGAAGATAATGTGATATGAAAACCAAATATGAAATATGTAATAAAAAACCTTTAGGGGCCAGAGCAATAGTCCAGCGGATAGGGCGTCTGCCTTGCACATGGCTGACCAGAGTTCAGTTTCCAGCATCATCCCATATGGTCCCCCAAGCACCGCCAGGAGTAATTCCTGAGAGCAGAGCTAGGAATAACCCCCGAGAATCGCCTGGTGTGACCCAAAATGTGAAAACCAACCAACCAAACAAACAAACAAACAAACAAAAAACACTTCAATAGAATTATACTAAAGCAATACATTATTTTTCAGGGTTTTTTTTTTTTTTTGGTAGAGAAAAAAAATGCATAGAGACCACAACTTGGCCAGAGGTTTACCAAAAGAATCAGTAAAAAATTTAAAGATCTGAAAAATTGGCTGAAGTTTTAAAACAATTTCTTTCAGACATATTTTTAAAGAATTTTCTTCGAGGGGCTGGAGAGATCACATATAGAGGTTAGAGAACTTGCCTTGCATTTGAGTGACCTAGGTTTCATTCCCAATACCCCATTTGATACCCCAGTCCTCCAGGAGTTCCTTCAGCACCTACCCAGAACTAAATCCTGAGCACCAGTAGGTGTGGCCTAAAAACTAAAAAGAAAATAATTATTTTTCTTCAAGTTAAGATTCTACAAAAAATCAAGTTAACCAAATTACAATCTTCAAGTTAAGGTTGTACAAAAAAGAAAATACAATCTTTTTTTCTTCAGGTTTCTCCAAGTTAGATTGTACAAAGAACAGAATTCAAGTTTTGAAAAACATTGTAAGCAGAAATGCAACTTTTTGTTCTATAAAAATGAAAGCATAACAGTCTTAATCTGACAGTGTAATGTGACAGTTTAGATTATTAATATTTATTATATATTTATTGTTTTATAATATATAATGTTAATACGTTGCTGAAAAGTTTTATCTTATATGTTTGTAGCTTCAACTTAATTAGGAAGTTACAGATAAAGACTACTTATAAAAGTTATAAAACTAACTTTTATAAAACTGTATAAAAGTTATAAAACTTATAAAAGACTACTTATAAGAGTTATTTTATTGCATGCTATTTTAGTATTATAGTTATTATAGCTATTATATTATATAAAATAGCATATTCTGTATATCATCTAGTTATTAGTGGCAACTTAATACTTTGTCCAGTGGAACTTACTCTTAATAGCTGTTAATATATTCTCAACAAAAGTAGTTTTGTTTGAGATAATAATTTCACACATTCTGATTTTGAAGATCTTTCCCACAGAAGGATAATCAAGTACAACGTGGCAACCTTACATCAAATTGAAGATGATATATTCCATGAACTAATACATAGACTATGAACTATTCACTTCCAATATTTGTTTTATATTTTTAAAATATTGTTTTATATATTAAAGTATTATGTACAAATTTATAACTATTTCTAATTTACTTTTTTAATTTAAAATATTATAATCTCTGTCCTATAACCATTCACCATTAACAGACTTTCATGATGTATATATGCTTTCTCTAAGTCAGCAAACAAAGAACTTGAAACAAGTCAGTAAACCAAAATTAAATATTAATTGTAAAATGAACTTATCATTTATATATTTATAGATCATAGAAATAGCAGGCAGTGAGTGATCATCAAATAATTTAATGATCTTGCCTGTATACCCTGTATACCTTGAATACCCTGAATTCATTCCTGTGCACTACTGTGCCCAGATTATTTGTTATATGTATTTTCATATATAGTTTTTGCATTTTTAACTTTGTACTTTTTACCCAAAAGATTATTGAAACTTTTCTTCTTGTTATTTGGCCATAAAAATTCTACACCAAATATGGTTGCTTATGTGTACAGCAACCCCCAAATATGGTAGAAACAAAAACATCAATAACATATTGATGTTTGTTAATTTTTCTAAATTTCTCTTATATAGACTTTCAGCAGTTGTTTCCTTTTTGACTCAAATATGTTCTTTTAAGAAAAGCTACATTAATGACGAAGTGTTTATAGACATTTAAATAATTGTCTTTATTTTAAAAATCAAAGTATAAAATACTATTTCCCAAATAATTATTTTCATCTTGAAAAAGTGACAAAAAAATAACACGTTTGTGTGTTCAGTATTCATTCATCCGGTCATAATATATTAGTGCTTTGCAAAATATATTAGTGAATTGCAAAACAAGTTATAGTCGTTGCTCATCATGTCTAGTTTCTAAACTCATTAATGCCTCAATTTTTAAAATGGTCCATACATACCTTAGAATTTTACATACCAAAACTGTATTAACGATGCCCTAAAAGTATTTAGCGCACGGTTAAAGAAATGTAAGCTATTTGTAAAAATAGATAAAACTTTTACTAAACCTGGAAAATTATAGAGAAATGCCTAATTAGAGAAGAAAGAGAAATATTTCAGGCAGGTAAAGCAATGTAGATTTGAGGAGAAATTTATCATAATCATTGAAAAAGTGGGACATTTGTGTTCAAGTTTATAAAGATATGATGGGAGTGATAAAATAGGATGGACATTTAGCTAAGATGATTGATTCTTCTTAATATTTTTCCATAGGGTTCTTATTCCTCTGAAAGGTTATAGAAGAAAATCTCTGCATTTGTTTTGTTCTGTGCTAAAATCCATATAGACTCTTAAGTTTCTTTATACTTATAGTATAGCTGTTTGTAGGAAAAGAGTAATAATTTTCCAAGTGATTTATTACACAGTGCTTTAGATTTTCAGATTTGTAAGATAACATTTTCTGATATTCCATTTACATAATAAAACCTCAAGGTATTTATCTTTATTCAAGAAAAAACTTTGTGATCAAGAATGTAGTTTCAATAGTGATTGTAATAGGTGGTAATAGTGATATATTAACGTTTATTCTGTTTTGTTTCTCTGGCCATTATGCTATACATTTTACATGTATTGTTACATTTCATCCATCCTTAAAAATTGAAATAAGCTTAGGTGTCAGAAGCTATGTGATTCTTAGAGGAATTAAATAACTTAAAAATTACAAGAAATTAATCTTAACCCTGGACTATATAGCCTACAATACTGGCTTATTATGATTTAGATATCTTTCTTCTGGGACTTTTTAAACTCTTGGAAAAGTTTTCCCAAGTTGAGAATCTCATTTGAAATAGAATAGAGACGCAATATTTTAAGAACAAGATGATGAATACAATCTCTGTTGGTGGTGAAAGTTGAAAAAAATTGCATGGTTAAAGCCTTTTGCAGTAAAATCTGTAAGACTTTAAGACTGATGCTAGTTTCAAAATGATGGAGACTGAATACAACATAACGCAGGGTTTTAGAGTATAGCAAATTAGACAAACCTAGGCAAAAAGAAGTGAATTTTAGTTAAATCCAACTTGTGAATTTCAACTTGTTTCAAACTATTTGTTTCAGGGTGCAAATAATGGTTATCTAAGTTTGTATATGACCTCCCATAAGTTGTATAGTTTCTTGTTGCAGTTTGATAAAAGCATAAATGCCATTCTTAAAAGTGAGACTATAGATCTTTGGTTATAGTAAACACAATAATTTCACTCACATTCATAGTAAAAGAAAAATAGAAAACAAAGAGACTAACAAAGTATGAGGAAAAGTAAGACAAAGCCATTATATCACTGTATCACTATCTTCCCATTCATCATCGATTTGCTCAAGCGGGCACCAGTAACATCTCCATATGTCCTGACTCATGCTAGTCGAGCCCAAGGGGCATCTGCTTTCTCCGGGAACATAAAGAGCTTCAAACCATTATATTAGGTCATGGGAATGAAGTCTATAATTGTTACTGGTATTTGGCATATCAAATACGAAATGGTTAGCTTGCCAGACTTGCCGTGCGGGTGGCATACTCTTGTAGTCACCTCTAAATACGGCATTTATTGATGAACCATTATATATATGGTAAAAGTTGCAGAGGCTGAGGCAGGACCAGTGTTCAAATTCTGGCATTTAACTATCATTATTATAACATTGGACAAGATGTTTTACTTCTCTATACCTCAGCTTCTTTGCTATGACAGAAATATAGTAACCTATTTCATTAATTTTAGTAAACCAGTGACCATATATTTTATTTCTGTTTAATGTGCTTATTACAAAAATAAAAATCAGAAATGTTTTTATTATAAAAAATGTAAAAATTGAGAAAATAAGTAAGTACACATGATAAAAAGAAATCAGATTCCCAGAGAATACTCTGTAAATAAGCATAACATTTTTTAAAAATGAGAAATTACTGGTGAACTTTGAAGTTAGTTTCAGTCAAGTGGTGAGAGCAGTCACTATTTCCTAAAATTGTTTCCTAAAGAAGAGAAACTGATTAGGGAAGAAGTTTAAAAATGGGGTTTAGAATATGCTGGTTTAAAATTTTGTATGTACTATTAAAAAAAGTACAAGTTAGATGGAAGAGATTCATTTAAACTCCTATAGAATAATTAATGTTTTATGTTAAAGAATGAAATGGATTGGAGATGCAATATAGAAATGAGATCATTGGTGGAATAAAGTGACTCATGAGAAGTGGAAAGTACAATTTGCTTTTCCAAGTGTCCACTTTATGAAGAGCAGGAAGTCTGAGTAGATCAGTTTTGTTTAAAATGAAAAGAATGAGAAAATGGAAAACTGTGATTTAGAAAACTGAAAAAAGTTGAAATGAAGTCAACTGTAGTGAATGTGTAATGAATTCTGAGAAATAATTTCATTCATGGAAAACAGGCATATTAGTTGAAGGAAAGATTAAATGGGAAACTGAAGTGAGAGATCAGTGTGAAAGTTAATAGTAAAATGAACTCTAAAATAAGAATTGTGCAAAGTTTTTAAACTTGGGCGATATAAATGAAAATTAGAACTAAGTGATTCCAGGCACTTAGATTCCTGACTTGAAAATGTTTTAAAAAAATTTCAGGATGCAAAATTAAAGGTGACAGTTATGTATTTTATTATTTTTATCTTTTATTTTTTACAGAGTAGTGCATAAATGTATTTAGGTATACTTAGAACAGTGAATTGAAGAATTGCTTGTCTGAATAATGTTAGTCAGTTTACTAATAATAGATTTAAAATTACAGTTGAGAGTTGTTTAAGGCTGTTCTCAATACATTTATGCATATAAGAAGTTATGCAGATAAGAAGTTCTTATGCATATAAGAAGTTCATGACAACATAGACTAAATATTTTCTTGGAAGAAAGCTGATTTATGTAAAGCTTATTATAATAGTCTCTGATCCAGCAAAATTGGAACACGTATGACTGGAATGCATTTATAATTTGCAATATTTCTCTAAAATTCTTATTCTTGAGCTTAACTTCCTATATATGTTTATTTAAGGTCTATTGTTAAATTTTGGAGTTTTCAAAATTAATTTATACTCCAGGGATTTGTTATTATAAAATTATAAAATTCTTTGAATTTTTCTGAAACTAGTAATCCAGTCTTTTAACATTTAAAGTTGAATCATTAAACTTGAAACATTAAAATTTAATGTTTAGAAAATATGTAAGAATTATTTTTCCATTTGAAAGAATAGTGCTGAAAATAAATATTTCATAATTACTCTTTGATAGATGCAAAAAATTTAAAAGAATGTACACTCATAATTTCTTTGTTTTAAATATTTTAATGCACTGTTTTATTGATATTCACTTAATTACATCTTTATGATGTACATAAGAAAATATTAGGATGATTCATTAAAATATTTTCTCTTTATCTTCTACTTCTGTAGTTGAGGAGAGCTGTCAAAATTTTTCATTAATCTAATATTAAACTTTTGATGGCATTACATATTTATATTATCAGATTATTAGAAGAATTTTTATTCTGTTATTTTAAAAATGAACTGGAATTCAAAGTTTTTGATATCTAATAGTTACATGATAGATTTATAAAATGTGGCTTTTGTGATTAAATTACTAATATAAATATTAAGTTGATAAAATTCATTTATTTGTATCACTGCATATTGATTATTTTAAAAGCTTAATCCAAGAAAGTATTTTTAGATTCAGTGTACTAACTTCTTACAAAAACTTAATGACCTTAAACACATTAATATTTTCCCAGAAATTTAATTTTTTTCCCCTGAGAATGAAAGAGCAACATAATTATTAAGGACAAAGTTGATGAATGTGTGAACTTTGTGTGGTTAATAAACACCGAATATTTCACGTATATATCAAGCAAAATAATTTAATAAATTAAAGGACAATAATAAAGTGACTACAAATTCTGAATTACTTGATATTATCAATTTTTCAACATACCACCTTTCAGTGTCTTAATGCTTTGTTAAGGATACGTATTTGGCGATGTGTGAGTTTCTTAGTGAATCTGACTGTTCCAGTTTATTTGCCCTAATAGAGAAGAAACCCACACTTACCTTGTGTTTCTGGTGGCTAATGACTTGTAACTTGTAATAGGAAAAATAACCTTTAGATTTATGTCACATCTCTTTAGCCACCAACCTCCTAATTAGACTTAGATTAGTACAAAAACATTAATGTATTGACTAAAAATAAAATAAAACCTGGACTAATTATATATAATAGCCTTTAGTCAGTGTATATGTTCTAGCATATGATTGTTTATTAAAGAAATATTAAGGAACTGAAAGATAATACAGTGGGCTCAGCTCTTTTTATCTTGCATATTGCTACCCCAAGTTCAATACCTGGCACCGTGTATGGTCTCCTAAGCCCTGTCTGGGAGTGATCACTTAGCATAGAGCCAGAAAAGAGCTATGAACAGTGCTGGGTGTGGCCCAGTAAAGAATAAATTTAATATTATATCTAGAGAAATGACAGAAAATTATTACAAAAAGCATAAGGAAAATTAGCATAAGCTTTTTAATTTTTTGTTTCTCTTTTTATTTTTTTTTATTTTTGGGTCACACCTGGCAAATGCTCAGGGGTTACTCCTAGCTCTGCACTCAGGGATTTACTCCTGGCGGTGCTCAGGGTGCCATATGGGGATACCGGGGATCGAACCTGGGTCGGCCTCGTGCAAGGCAAACGCCCTACCCACTGGACTATCGCTCCGGCCCATTTTTTTTTGTCTTTTTGAGGGCTTATTTTTCAATGTAGTAACCCCCCTTTTTTTTTAACAAAAAGCTTAAATGATGATTAGTATAACTAAACATTTAATTTAAAAGTTTTCATCAAATTATTCAAGAAGAACCAGAAATCACTTGAGGAATAGGCTGTAAAGAATGATATAATGTTTAGCCTAATCTTATTTTCTGCCTGGGGGAGCAGTACTTTAAGCATGAATCAATGAATTTATCCTTTCTTTTTAACTGTGTAGTTATATCCAAATTCAAACTTTGAAAATTTCAAATATGAATTTAAGTAATTTCATCTACTTTTTCCTGATACCACTGAACCTTTAAAGTTATGCTTTTGCTCATATCTGAATAATTTTACAATTTCAGTATAAAACAGCATTCATATACATTTGTCTAAATTATAAGATTATCCCATTCACCTATTAATAGAAGTATTAAACATCCAAACTGGTAATTATGCATTGTTATTTGCTGAGTGAAAATAACACTCTTTAAAGAAAAACTCCTAACATTTATACTTTTTAAGGTTATTAAAAATGAGAACTTTTTTATTAGATTGTTCAACAATATTATGGTCTCATACAATTTGTTTCATGTATGTATGTTTCAAAATGACATGAACAATAAAAAAAAATTTCCCAATAGTTTTGTGCTTGTTTTTAACATAGCCTATGATGCTGCAATTCATTATACCATTCATCTGTATTAAAAATTTAGTGCTCAGCTTATATAAGCCTCTTTTAGCAATTGGTTAAAATGCTGTTTACTGTTTATTAATATGAGGTTAATATTTACGTTTTCAGACGAGCTCTAAGTTTGTTAGAATTAATATTTTAGAAGATATTGTGATATTAAGAACTCAGAACTTCAAATTTAATTACTTTTAAGTATGGATCCCTAAATTCATGTGGAATCAACTTGTTGGTGATGTTCATCATATTAAGTAGGTGGATAATTTTATGCCAAAGCAAACTTCATTTCACCACTTCTTCCAATCCCAGACTGTATTCATTGATAGAAAGATGACTTGAATTTAATAACATCTTGATTCTTTGACCTTTGCTCAATATCTTTCCCCCAAGTGAAAAAGAGGGAAAGAGACTGCTATTCATGAATATGGTCAGGGTACCTTTAAGACTCATGTGAATTTTTATCAGTCACCACCATGATTTCAAGTCATGAATTTATTTTTACATGCTTATGCATGCATATTTACATGCATTAGTTATTCAATTGATGTTAAATTCCATTAAATTTGAATGAATAGGACAAAAATTTGCTCATAGGATTTTGTTCTCGTTATATTACATTTTATTTTATTTTGTTTTATTTAAATACTCAGTTTAAGGCTTATAAAGGTTGATTTGCTCCTGAACTGCTTTGTTCCCAGACATTGCCATCTTCCCCAACTACCACCAAGTCCTCTCCATCTGATCCCATGACCACCTCCAGAGCTAATCAGGTACAGTATCATCCTGTCATCTACACCATACTTTTCACGGGTGATTGCCTGCACACTGGAGAAAAAGATAATGGTGGGTTAAGGATGTATTCGTTCATTCACATATGTGTGCCAGGATCAGATTCCAGCAAACCAGAGAAAGGGAATCAATTATTTCTGAAGATTTATATGCATTTTTAACTTTAGTTAGCAGAAATATATTCACATGCTAGACTACTGGAATTTGGGGTTTTCCTCTTAAAAGTTGGTGACCCTCTGGAGCTCGAAGCATCATTTGTTGAGTTGTTGTTTATAATCTCCCTTATTGATTTTTTTCCCCAAGGTTCTGGCATACAACTCAAAAAAAATCTATATGCAAACCAAATTAATGTTTAAATAGTATTTATTGAGCAAAGGTATACCTTTAAAAGTGAGTGCATTTTATTTGTTATTTCAGACATGTTTTACTGTGTAATATTTTCAACTTTTTATGACCGGCATTTCTAGCTATTTAAAAGTAACAAAATTGTTGTTTGGGATCATCTTAGTATTTTTTCAGAAATTAAAAGGAAAATATTTTCTTAGAATTTGATAATAGCCATTTATTTTGGGTGGCAAACCTTACAATAAGTATTTGGTTTATTTCACTTCAAGTTCTTTTGATACTAATTTCTTTGTAGGTTTTTCTTTAGAAAAAATTTTTTGGTCTATTTAATGAAATCATAAAAAAAAAATTTGTGTAAATCCAATCCATAATGTATATTAATTTGACAAATGTTGAACATATTCATTAAATGATTAAAAACAGTTTCATTTTGTCTGAGTTGAGCTTTTATTTAGGTGAAAAATGTGATTTTTTTAAAAATATTTTCTAACTTTTGCTAACATAAGATTTCACGGGACTATTTATTTAATAAAACCATGATTTGGGTAGATTTTTTCATCTAGTTGACTAATAAAGTATAAAAAATTTAACTATATTTACTAAATACATTGAGTGTGGCTTTTTGTCTATTATCTAAGACTTTCAAACTTATATATCATTCATTATTTTTCAATTTCAGTAAAAATTTAAAAATCATAATTCTAAGAAAACCTAGAATCTAGGGCGTGTGTAGTCAAAGCTTGATTTTCATTTTATACGGTAGTTGATGGTCTGACATAGTAAAAGACTGGGTCCCCTGGGATGAACCCAGAGCCATGGCAGAGCCTGGCAAGCTACCCATGGTGTATTCTATATGTCAAAAATAGTAACAGTAATGGACCTCATTCCCAACGAATGGAGACATTACTGGTGCTTGCTTGAGCAAATCGATGAACAATGAAGTGACAAGTGACAAGTTACAATAGTTAGCTTTCAGACAAAAATATGCCATAATACTTACATTTTAGCCCAACTCAGTTTCTTTTGAAAAATACACATCTCAAGCCAGCAAATTAGTACAGTGATTACATTTTTGCCTTACATGCGACTGACCCTGGTTCAGTCCCTGACAGTACACACAGTCCCCTGAGCACTCTCAGGAGTCTAACTTGAGCACAGGGCCAGGTGAATGATCTGAGCACCACCAGGTGTGGTCCAAAGACAAACAGGCAAACAAAAGTACATATCTCTAGTGATGAAATCCAGTACTCTGAAGGACATAGTACTACATAAAGAATCTAACTTGTATCAGTACGCATGAGAGTTTTAAAAGTATATACGCATTTTCACTCTATATGCCTTTTGTATTATGTGATTGTTTTAACTATCTAATACAGAAAACTATTTGGAAGAAAACTGACTTTATGCTTTTAATGTTACTTTATATTTCATCTTTCTTTTCCAAGCTAAAACAAGACAAACAGGTGCAACCATAAAAATAACAAACAGAACTAAGGATTTTTCTCAAGTAAAAAGTAAAAATTTTTGGATCTTGAAAAACAGCACATCTCAAAATTTTTAGTTACATTTTCTTTCATTAATTTTAGACTGATATGTATTTTCTAAATTTAAAAAATGACTAATGATGGGATTAGAGAGATAACTCAACTGGTAGTACTCGTGGCTACTTTGTGTGAAGCCTTGAGTTCTATCCATAGCCCCATATGGTCCCTGGATTCCACTGCATGTGAGCCTGGTTGGTATTAGTCTACGCACCAGTCTTCAGGCCTGAGCACCATACCTTCAGGCCAACATCTCTGAGCTAAGTATCACTGGAAATGACCCCAAATAAATTCCTTAAACTAGCTAATTGTATGTTAAAATTTGCTCATACTATATTTTCATCTTCTAGTTACTGCATTTACCTCTGTTATATCTAATAGTTTTTCTAATTTGAAATAATGTCATTTGTGGTTTTTATATTCCTTCCACTATACACAAGTTTTACTTATTAAATATATTTTATTTATCCTCTTCATGTACAAACTCATAAAATCACCCAGATAGCCTGAGGTGAAGTACAAAAAAAAAAAAAAGAAATCCTTAAAATATAGAAGGAATGATTTATTGCTCATCTTTTTAGTCATTTAAAATTATTTTATTCCATATTCTGTTTCCCAATAGAGTCTATTCATATTGCCGGGCAGATGATATTATTTTTACGTTCTCTCAGACTTCTGTAGAAGTCAGTTATTTCTTATTTATAAACCTAATTGATTCACTTTGCTATATTAACTTATATTTGTGCGTCTAATCAAGATAGACTATTTGCTTTAATACAATAAACACCTGTGGTCTTCTGCTATTTGTTGCTTTTTGCTTCACCTCAGCTGTTTGCTGCAGGAATGTTTCTTCAAGGACTCTGGTTATTTCCTGGTAGGTTCTCTGGCAGGCTTCTCTCCTCGAGGCATCTCTGCAGGCTCCTGTCTTCTTCAGGGCTTTTCTCTTCTGGAAGTCTTTGTTCAGGGCATCACCTCTCAGGTTCTCTTTCTTCAGGACCTCTTTTCTTTTAGTTTCTCTATTTTTCTAAGTCCCCAACTATTGTCCTGTTTCATTGTTTTGGCCTATTTTCTCTGTGTCCCTACTCTATTTCTCTCTCTGCTGTTCTGTTCTGTTGCCCCTGTTGCTCAATAGCCTTGGTGCTAGCTAGCCCTCAGTAACCTTGTGACTCTGGTGCTGGCCCTCGGGCCTAGCCACCAGGAGCAGCTTCTCCCCGATACTAGCTACCAGCCCGGGCACCAGGTGCCCGTGGCCCAGGTGCTGGTCTTACAGCCCAGACACCAGGGGCCACTGCTCTCCCTCTGAAGCCCCCCGGGGATGCTCTCCCGGGCCCCTATTTCTAGTCTCTGGCCAGCTTCAGAACTCTGGCCTCAACTAATAGCTTCCCAACTGGCGTTTCCCTAAAAGCTGCCACTTACTTGCATAACAAATTGAGCCTCAGTTCCTTCTTCTGTGGAATTCAGATAATATCAGCAGATCATAGGCTTGAGTAAGATGGTTTAAATATAGTCTTAGTATGTAAAAATGCATAGAATGTAATGCCCATTATTAAATGTTACATTTTCATTTATTTTTTCTGATCTTCTAGTGATAACAGGAAAGTTATTCTTTAAGATGATAAAAAATGTTTCCCTAGTGAAACTGAGTTCTCTGAATATTCTAAGGTAATAGTTTCTACATTTGCACTCTAAAATAATTGTGGAAGATAATTCAGATTAGTATACACTTATTTTCTTTATGGTATATCAAGTTGCTTTTACTTCCCCACTGAAGAAGAAAAGTAACAAGTAGGACTAATCATTTACACTTTTTTAAAGTTGTTGCATATTGCTAGGTATTGTTTCAAGAATTTTACATAAGGAGTATTAAGTGCAAATATAAAGAAACAATAAACTGATTCTATACGCAGTGTATTAAAACCCTTTAGAAAACTTTGAGATATAAACTGTCATTTTGAGTGACTCTATTACAAGTTATTGATGCTAAATTTTTATATCACTTTCAGATAAAAAGTTGTTTTGTTAAGTAATCAATGTTATAATTATAGCCTTAATTTTAGACTTGATTTGGGTTCTAGTATCATTCTCAATTTCAGGAAAAGAAAAGGAATTTCACATATAGACATTAACGTATTTACTGTTAAAATTTGAAATTAATAGAAATCTATGAAGATGTATCAAAGAAACAAAAATGAGTTTCTCTTACTGTAGTTACAGAAAACCGTAATGTAAAAGCTCACTGCCCACACATCTCAAATAGATTCATATTCTGTAGGACAATCATATGGCTCATTCACATTTTCACTCTCTACATGAAGATTTCACAAATTCTCCTTTCAGCTACCATATTGTTTTCTGTTGCTGTGTTAACAAATTACCACAAAATTTTTTTAATATGTATAGTTAAATACGCATTTTTTAGCACATTCTTTTTTTAATATAATTTATTTATTTCCAATTTTTCCCTTACACTTTATATAAGCACTGTAGTTAAAGGGTTGTTCAGGATGATTTATCACAGGTGTTTGATATTCCAGCACCAACCCACTACCATTATACCTCCCCTCCACCATTATCTCAATTTTCCCACCCACCTCCTTAAGATTGCCCCCATAGCAGTCCTCAATAATTTAATATTGCTTGTTATCAATAATTTGCTAACTTTTTGTGTTTGTATTTTGTGTTTGTATTTTGTTCTCAATATTGGTTGCATTGTACCTTACATCCCATCTCATCCAGTGTAACCACATCTTCTATTTCTCGCTTATTACCATAAATAAAATCCCCTTATTTGCTTATGTTTATCCCTTCAGCATTTCTATCTTTTGTCTTTTTTGGGGGGTCACACCCAGCAGTACTTGCTCAGGGCTTACTCTTGGCTCTGCAGTAAGTAACTACTTGTAATGATGCTGGGGGGCCATATAGGAATGCAGATACCAAATCCGTTGGCCATGTGGAAGGCCAATGCCCTACCACTGTACTATCACTCCTGCATCAGCAGGGAGTGACTTTTATCTTTTTTAGTCTTTACCTTTGATTTTTATCTGTGACTTTGACTTTGCATGTCAGCATCTGCAAAATTTATGTCACCAGTGATAGGCAGGGTTTACTCTGAACCCATTATATTCAAACCTTAGAAATTCTTAACTGTGTGGTTTATTACCAAGCCCTTTACCTAATTTTTTGCTCATAATTTGCAATCAGTTTCCAAAAATATACCCCGAATTTGTATACAATTTATGCCCCATATAACTTAAGTTACCCTTATCTCTAATGAAGATCACACAAGAAGTCCAACATTTCAATAAGCATATTCATGTCTAATGAGCATCTTAAATTCAGCCTGTCCAAAATCGGGTCCACCCCTATCCCACCCATAGCCTTTATTCTCATATGAAGGTAGCTCCTTACATACAAATTGATCAGTTCAAAATACATAGAATTCTCATCATCTTTTCTCCTTTTTATACCCTGCTTCTGTATCTTTAATAAATATAAAATCTTAATGATTTTTCATATCACAGTCAAAACCTGAGTCATTATTACAGCTTCCATGTAAACTTCCCTACCTTTGTTCTCCAAAATCTGTTCTCCACTAACAGAACATTCTTTTAAAATGTCTTCTTTTAAAAAATCACTTTTCTTACACCTGTTATTGTTTCCCATTTCATTCAGGGAAAGTTAGTACCACAAAATGATTTCCTTTAGCTTACAAGAGCTGGTCTTTCCTTGTCATATTTCTTTACACTTACTTTCCCTTGCAGACATTAAGCATGATATTGTCTCAATGTTTTGTCGCTGCTTTTTCTCTCTGTATGAAATTCTCTTAACTCAGACATCTGCTTGTCTACTAATACCTTAAAGGCTTTGCATAAAGTTTATACATCTCAATAAGGCCTACCCAATAACTAGTTTTTTAAACCTAATGTTCTCCTTTGTCCACTAAGTCTGTCTCCTTTTTGTTTTGCTGTTTTTTTCGACGTGCCATATAAAACATTATAATTTACTTATTCATTGTGTGTTTTGTTTTTCTACCAAATAAGTTGTTTCATTAGAACAGAATTTTTTTGTGTCCAGTATATTGGAAACATTAACCTGTAACATAATGAGATACTATGTAATTATTCATTGAAATACTAGTATTAGTTGTAAGAATAAAATTTAAAATAAATTCCGTTGAGGAAGAAAAGCTTAGATTCTGTGTGTTTTAAGGGTTTTTTTTTTTTTCTTTTTGGGTCACATCGACAATGCTCAAGGGTTACAGTTACTCCTGCCTCTGCACTCAGGGATCACTCTTGGCAGTGCTTGGAAGACCATGTGGGATACCAGGGATTGAACCTGGGTCGCCACATGCAAAGCAAACACCCTACCCACTGTACTGTCACTCCAACCCAAGGCTTCCTTTTTTTTTCCAAGGCTTACTTTATACATGCAAAAGTTTCTTGAATGTTTTCACATTACCTTCAGTTAGAAACCAACCAGGAAATAAAGGAATACTTTTAACTAATAAGCAGTTTCAGCATATGTGAGTGAGTGGATAGGTGTATGTGTGTGAAGTAGAATAGTGTTCTTAGAAATCGACTTATTGTCTTATTTTTTAATATTCCACTAAATTTGCTTACTATTATGATGAGCCTTTTAAAGCTGCTACATTTGAGGTGTAACTTCTTTTTATTTTTATTTTTTTTTTGCTTTTTGGGTCACACCCGGCAATGCTCAGGGGGTTACTCCTGGCTCTGCACTCAGGAATCTCTCCTGGCGGTGCTCAGGGGGACCATATGGGATGCCGGGATCGAACCTGGGCTGGCATAGGCTGGCCTAGTGCAAGGCAAACGCCCTACCCACTGGATTATAGCTCCAAATCTTGAGTGTAACTTCTTATGGCTAAATTTAGTATTTACCATGTTCATGTCAGAAAATCCAAAATTTTCCAAGAATTACTAAAAGTTGAACCAAAAAAGGACCAAACCCCTTTATAAGAATATTTTTCCCTAAAATATATTCCCTAAAATAGATACTTACAGTAATTTTTTGAATAGAAGAGGTTTATTATTTTCATTAGTTTTCATCAATAACAGTAGTATTAAAGTCATAGATAAATAGTTACAGTGCCCTACACACCAGTTCATTCTCCAGTGTGACAAAATCCCTGCACCATTTTCCTTGGTCAAACAGGGCAAATTTATTAAAATCTAAATGTATTAACATATTTAGTTTTGGGGCCAGAGAGATAGCAAGTGGTTAGGGTTCTTGCTGCAAACAACACAGGTACAATTTTCGTCACCCTATATGGTCCCCTGGTCTGCAAGGAGTGATGCCTAAACTAGGAGCCAGGAGTAAGCCCTGAGCACCACCAGGTATGGAAACCCCCCTCATTTTTTTTCTATTTTCTTGAAAAAAAATTTTAATGGTTTTGGGTAAGAGAAAAACAAAATTGTCTTATAATCTCTTTTTTTTTTTTGTTTCTTTAATTCCTGATAATTTCCATGAAACTAGTAATAAAAATTCTGAGAATAATAAAACATTGGTTTGGGGGAAATATTTTTCATTCACTATTAACTCTTTTACTGAATGTAGAGTGATACTAATACAAATATAAATAATTGGCTAGTGAAACCGAATGTAAACAAGGGAAAAAGTCAAATGAAGTGAGCAGAGCGCAAAGGAGGAGATTGACTAAAAGTGTATAGTAGGACGGGGAGCCCAGTAACTGTGTGCTGGAGGGATATTGGTAGTTTGAAGTGGGTGCAGGATGGTAACATATTTTTAAGCATGTGAAATTGTACACTTAAACTATGTTTATGTGTAAACCAACATCGTCCAGGAAAAAAAAGAAAAGAATAGCCTAATTTAGGGACTAAAAACATTATATCGTGCCACAATACTTCAAATAAAATCTTTGCCATTTCATCATGTTTTATGAATTTAGTTTTGCATTGTTTCACTGTAAGATGTACATAATAATGTATGGGATATTACACTTTACTGGGTTATCACTGGTTTATCATAGTCCTTGGAAGAATACATGGTAAGCATATAGAAAACTACTAGGTCCAAAGAAATAAGTGTGATTTTAATTCACTTTAAGAAGGGATGTTTTATTTATTAGACAGTATTAATAAGCCTGAAATTCTTCAAGGAAAAAAATTGAATGCCATATCAATTAATATGCAAAAATAAATCTCCACATTTAAGATTGAAATGTTGGACTTTTTGATAAAATTATGTATATGTTACCTGTATAAGGAATTTTCCTAAGTAAGAAGAAAATCCTAAATAAAGGAACAGGTTATAGATCGTAGTAAATATCTTGATATATTTTCTGTATTTCAAAAAAATACCCCTTACATAGCAAAATACCTGGGGAGATAATTCAAAGGGCTAGAATACTCGTGTAGTAGACCTCGAGTTCAGTTCTAGTACAGCAGACCTCACTCCCAAGCTCTAACAAATGTAGCCCTGGTGGATCTGAACACCACTGTTGAGGTGTACACTGTGCAGATAACCTGGCTGTGTATCAACACAACGTAGTTCTGGATTTCCTAAGCATTGCTTAGGGACCACCAAAGAATAAAAACAGTATTTTAGGGGGAAAATGTTAAATTCTTACGGTCATTAATGTGTATCTAGACTATAGAGATACCTCAGATTGATAGCAAAAAGAAATAACCCAACAGAAAAATGAATAGATTGTGAAAAGGCACTTTATAGATTTGAAATGACAGTGCCTACGAACCTTAACTGTAGAGGTAAGTCATTAGTATACAAGATTATATCTTTACCATGATATTTTATTGATGTCTTCATAGTATTCATATATCAAGGATAAACAAATAGCCTGCATGTGTCTGTTTGTAGTTTAAAGGTACTGCCAAGGATATAGGAAATAATTATGCAATGTGTATGTACATGTACTTATTTGTAAGAAATGTTATAACATAGTTTTTGGCAATGTGTTGAGTAAAATGTAATATCCCAATACATTAGAATTCAGAGACAAGGGTGTATGATACAGAATTGTTTATACAAGCAGAAGTTGGAAGACATTTGCACTCAAAAAGTGAGTGGCTGAATAAATTACATGTCGAAGAGTCTTAGGTGCTGAAGTTATCTAAATTGTTGAGATACATACTGATAAATTGGACTAGAGTTCCGTTTGTAACAGAAACCTGTTGTCCATTTTTCAGTAGCAGAAACATCCTGTATTCATTTATCATCAATATAATGACAGGGACCACAAAAAGGAATAGCATTTTATATCTCAGTTTCCAAAATATTAATCAAGAGAGCAAATTAGATGAAACAATGTTAGTTTTGGTATCTGCTACAATTTAAACAATAGAAATGAAGTTTTCCGAGACAATTGGGCTATCTTTTGCTTTTATTTTCCATTTGAGAACTTGACTCCTTAACTTCCTTGTCAAGAGACGCTTTCCTGAGCACTCAGAAAGGATGAAACCCCAAATGAGGGGCTTCCTGACTATAAAAAGGAAATACCAGTTGTTTCATAGTTTAAAGTTATGTGAAATTAAATGATTCTTAATATTTATAAAAATTTGCTTATTCTTCCTTTCTATCACAAGTTTTCAGTCTTAGCTTCACATCAAATTACCTATGGAGTGTCTTATTTGATAAATCTAGTATTAGATTAGCAGCATGCATTTAAATATTTAAGAGAAATGAAAGTTTCCTGAGCCTCTTGAGACGTTTGGGAAATATTGTTTACTATGTGAAAAATGTGCATTATTTTACATTCATTATGAATACTTGGTAACACTTTCTCTTCTAAATTTTTAATTCATTGTGACTTTCTCAGAAAATAGCACAGTTTGGATCTCTGGGCTAAAATATAAAACCAACAAACTAAAGAAAAATTTTTGATGTATCCCAAAGTTGAAAGCTAGCTGTTCGTTTAGCATTGTGAGCAGTAAGGTTTTCCAGATAGCATTTTAAATCTATGGAAGGTTATAGCATATCAATGGACTATCATTTTGGGTAGCACTAACAGTGTTTTTATTATTACCAAATACAGAGGTTCTGTTACCATAGAGTTCTTTATACAGATATTATGTTGCTATTCTTATTGACCATTGCTTAGCAATAGTTTTGTCAAAAAATATGAAAAATCGTTATATTAGTGCATTGTAAACATATTTATCCCACCATAAATATCTTGAGATAGTGAACTTGATGCACTCTAGATGAATAAACTAGGTTGCAGAGGTCTCAACCTCGTATGGGGTCAGAGAACTTTTTTTTTTTTTTGCTTTTTTGGGTCACACCCGCAATGCTCAGGGGTTACTCCTGGCTCTGCACTCAGGAATTACTCCTGGCGGTGCTCGGAGGGACCATATGGGATGCCGGGATCGATGAGATAGAAGTTCTCCCTTGGGACAAGTAAAGCATAACTGCTAAGGGACCAAAATGATAGTAAATGGTTAAGGCATTTGCTTACATGCAGCTGACCCGAGTTTAAGTAATTTAAATATATGTTTTATATTCATTTGTTTCATAATTGTAAATTTGCTAATTTTGATTGCCTTTATCTATTTCGCTGCCCCATCCTTCTTGTCCCTACCCCACTCCCCAACACAAACACACACACAGTCTTGAGATGACAGTACATTTGCCTGACTTTGTTTTTTTCTACCTATTATAATGCCATCAAGGGTCATCCATATTGTCTTATATAAAAATACTTTTTCATTTAAAAAATTAGATGCTTATTATAATTTAGATAACATGATTACAATAGTTATAATGTTTATAGTTTTAATTGTATCCGTCTTTTTATGCTGAATAGATTGTTACAGGTCAGAACATACATAAATATATAATTAATCACATTTTTATTTACTCGTTTATCAAATGACACATAGATGACTTTTATAGCAATTCTAAATCTTCAGTGAACACCTTGGTGCATATATTCAATTAGTATTTTAATGTTCTTTAACTAAATATCCAGAGATAGTGTTTCTCCATCATATGGTAGTTCTGTTTTTAATTTTTTTAAGGGACCTCCATGTATGAATTCTTTTCCTTTCCATATCTTCATTAGTATTTATTTCTTTTTGATAATGGCCATTCTGTCAGATATGAGGTAATTTTTATTTGCATTTGTCTAATGATTAGTAATGTTGACCATCTTTGTGTAATTATTGACCAGATCTATGCCTTCTTTGTTTCTTTTTTTTTTTCCAAATTTTGTTTTATTAAAGCACCATGAATTACAAAGTTATTCATAGTTGGCTTTCGACATACAGTGTTCCATTACTAATCCCACCTTCCCTCCACCACTTCCCTCCACCACTATTCCCAGGTTCCTTCTCCTAACTCACCCTCACTGCCCCAGTCCCAGCCTACCATCTTCTTGGCACCTTTTAAATTTGGTTATTTAAGTTTGGGTTTCATAATTTAAGTGTTGTTCACTCTGCATTTTGGATCATTAACTTTATTATTCCTTAACACCACTAATATACTTGAATTTCCTTGACCTCTGCTTCTGTTGTTTTTCATATCTCTCTTTTCCCTTCCCCTTACTCTATTACTTTCTTACACCTAATTTTGCTGTGCAGATTTTTTTTTTAGATTAAAGTAATACCAACTTGTTTATTATTGCTTGGGTTGCCATTTCTTTGGAGTCAGATCCAAAAGCTCAGCAAGATTGATGCATTCTCCCTCTTTTCTTCTAATAGTTGTATGGATTCCATTTAAGCATTTGATTCATTTTGAGTTTACTTTTATATGTAAAGTAAGATAATATCTTGCTTCCATTCTCTTGCATGTCTTACCCACTTTTCCTAATACCATATTATTGAGAAGATTACATTTTTCTGATTGTATATTCTTGCCTACTTCACAGTAAATCAATGAACCGTGTATGAATACTCTGTTTTTTGGAATCTGTTTTTGTTCCATTAATCCACAGTTTTGTTTTTGTGAAAACACATTACTGTTTTTGATAACTATAATTCTGCAGTATGGTTTGAAGTTAGGAAGCATGATGCATCTAGCTTTGTTATCTCATGATTGCTTTTGCTATTCAGGATCTTTTGTGATTCTATACAAATTTTAGTTTATTTGTATTTTAAAAATTCATTGATGTTTTGATATAATTGCATTGTAACTATAGATTGCTTTGGGTGATACAGACATTTTCATGATATTAAAGTTTCCAATCCATAAAAACAGAGGTTTCTTTCTATTTCTTTGTATCTTCCATTTCTTTCTTACAGTTGTCAATGCACAGTTCTTTTCACCTTGGTTAAATTTATTTCTAGGGGCCAGAGCAATAGCATAGCAGGTAGGGCATGTTCCTTGCATGTGACTGACCCAGGTTTGATCCCTGGCATCCCATGTGGTCCCCGAGCACCACCAGTAGTAATTCCAGAGTACAGAGCCAAGAAGAATTACCCCTGACCATTGCCTGGTGTGACCCAAAAAGGGAAAAAAAAAAAAAAAAAATTTCTAGGTATTTTATTATTGTTGGTAAATTATTAACGAGGATCTTTAATTTATTACTCTCTGTTACTTTGTTATTAGTGTTTAAACAACAATAGATGATTGTCTATGATTATATATCCTATAACCTAAATGAATTATTAATCAGTTCTGAGGGTTTTTTTTTTGGTGTGCATGGACTCTTCATTGTTTGCTATCTATAATATTTCATATGCAAAGTAACAACAGATTTATTTCACTTATTTAAATTGAGTGCTTTTTGTTACACTTTTATTTTTGGTTAGAACTTTTAATACCTTGATGAATAAAAGTGTCTAGAATAGTTCTCCCTGTCATATTCTTGATTTTAAAGGAAAACTATTGAGTTTTCATTATTGAATTTTTGTGAACTTGTCAATTATGTATTTTATTATGTTAATGTAATTAACTCTGAACCTATTCACTGAAAGCATTTCCATCATAAGTGGATACTCATTTTGACAGGATCTTCCTATATCAGTTAAGATTAATATATTTTTTGTTATTTTTTTTTGTAATGTTTCATATTACTTGATTTATGGATTTTGAGCTATCCTTGCACCCCTCAGACAAACCCCACTTATTATAATGTGCTATCATTTGCTTTACATCTACATAAATTAAAAACAGTGATCTATTGTTTTATTTTCTTATTTACCTTTTGGTCTGTTTTTTGCTTTTTTGGGGCCAAACCTGGTGATGCTTAGTGATTACTCCTGGCCCCTGCACTCAGGAATTACTCCTGGCAGTGCCTAGCGGACCATATGGGATTAAACCTGGGTCCAGTGCATGCAAAGCAAACGTCCTACACACTGTACTATTGCTTCGGCCCCATTCTTGTGATGTCTGTCTGCTTTTATTATCACCGTAATGCTTGCCTTTAAAATGAGTTGAGTTGTTTCCTCCTTTTCTAGTCTTTGAAAGAGCTTGGAAAAGGCTGTAATGTTTTTAATGTTTAGTGAAGATGTTTGGTCCTGGACTTTTCTTGTTGGGAGGGATTTCAATACTGATTTTTTTTTCTTAGTAGTAATCATTCTCTTCAGATATTATTTTTTTTCCTCTGTGATTCTTTTTGAGAAGTTTGTTAGAATGTATCTATTTCTCCTAGGTTATTCATTTCTTTGGTTTATTTCTTTAGTTCATTTGCTTCATAGGATTAGTCTTTGAACCTTTGTGTTTCTATAGTATCATCTTCTCCTTTATTTTTTTATGTATTAGAAGACTTTTTCTATGTGAGTTTTGCTAAAGTTTATAAAATTTACTTTTCCGTGGTTTTTAGTCCTACTGAACCTTTTATTGTCATTTCAGTCTCTGTTTAACTTATTTCTGCTGTTCTCTTTCATTTGTTCTAGTAACTTTCAACTTTGTTTCTTCTGTTTCTAACTCCATAGGATATAAAGTTGCTTTGTTTATTTGAGATAGTTCTTGTTTCTTGAAGTAGGTGCATATAACTATAAACTTCCATATTATAACTGTTTTTGTTACAGTTAATATTTCTTAATTTCTAGGTGTTTCTATGTGGGGTATTAATATCTACAAATCTTATATGTTCTTGTTGAATTGATCCCTCTATCATCATGTATTTTGTCTTATGTAGCCTTTGTTTTAAAGTCTGGTAGGTAGATATGCTCCTTCTCTTTTATTATCTGCTGTTTCTGTTAGCACAGCTTGTAATCTTTCCCTATCCCTTGCTTTCAGTCTCTGCATATAACCTTACACTTGAAGTGAGTTTTTAGATAGCACATCAAATATCTCTTGCTTTCCCTATCTGTTCAGCAAGTCTTTATAATTGAAAGTTTGAGTCAAGTTGTTTTTAGCCAAATAGATTGAATATTAATTACTTTTATGTGTAATTATTTAAATATCACCTATGAACTGCAGCCTATATAAATGCATAGTTATGACTAAAAATCCAGTTGCTTAATTTAACTGAATTCAGTTATTTAAATTCAGTTATTTAACTTAAACTGTTTAAATTAATTCTTCTGTTAATAGTTGCTTACTACCCTCAATTATTAACAAAATGTTACTTTATGACATCTGAATGACAGTCATTTTTAAAAAATTTTTGTTATGGTCATTTTTGATAGCAAATTATAAAGATCTCTTTAATGTTAAGACAATGCAGCTATCTTTTTTTTAAGAACATTTAGGTTTTTAAAAACTACCTCTAAAATCTTGGTAAATTAAAATATAAGAAACACTGAATAAGCATGATTTGTAGACTATAAGAAATAATGAATTAGCATGATTAATTAGAAAAATACCAACAAGCAACTATAATTTGATTTTTTAGTAGTATCTTAAATCATTGTCAACGAATGCATTAGTATTTTCAACTATATAATAAATATAATTTTAAATTTTAATGATAAAATGACTTAATCACAAATTTTAAAGCAAAATAGAAACTCCAAATTGTTTGTGTTTTCTTTATAATAAATCACCCTAGTTAAATAAGTATAGTGGGCAATTTTTTAAAATAATTTGTTATCTACTTCATTTCACTTATGTGTAGAATAACAAATAGATTCTTGCACAAACTCATAATTTTTTAAAGCATTATAGTTAGATTACCTCTGATGTTTTACTCACTAGATAATTTTGTTTTTACACATATATCTTTACATTTTAATGGTTATTTGGGTTTTTTTGGGGGTTGGTGGTGTTTGGACCCACCTGATGGTTCTTAGGTTGTACTCGTGGGTCTGCACTCAGGAGTCATTCCCTGGCACTGCTCAGGGGACCATTTGGGATGTCTGAGATCAAACCCGTTGGCTGTGTGCAAGGCAGCACCCTAACCACTGTACTCTTGTTCCAGCACCAAATATTTTTTCTGTCATTTACCAAGGTGTTTTTATATCATTTATATTCAATTTGTTTTATTTCCATGGTTAATTCTGATGCTTCATTATAAATATATTATTTTACATATATTTTACAAATACCAAAAAATACCATTTTGGTATTTGTTTGGGGAGCATATTTTCCTTATTCCATCTCTGTATTACCTCATTATACATATGATACATTATACATATTATACATATTATTATACATATGATAACTCACATGTCTTCTAGTTTCTAAACTCACAGAAAATCACTACTTGAGATTAAGTTGGAGATATGAGGATTTTCTTTTCTTTGTCAGTTTTGACTAATGCACTACTTCACAGCCAATTTCACTTTTGTTTTATTTAAGTTTTTTGTTTCATGGCACAGCTGTAGTACTCATGGTCCATGGGGACAGTACCAGGTCACTTCAGCCTCATCCACAACCCGTCTTTTCCTTTTTTAAATTCATGTAAGCACTTTTAAGAATAAGAGTATTTGTAATTGAAAAAACCATAGTCCAGGCACATTTTTTAAATAATCAGAATTAAGAACTCCAAATGTATGCTTTTTGTGTGTCCTGAAAGAACTAGCAAAGAAGCTTTTAAAATAATAGTAACAATAGTAATGGTTTCAAAGATTTTGTGATTGTGATCAGGACAAATACTACTTACAAAATTATAACCGAAATTTAGAAAGAATTTGGTTTAATAAAAGGAGGCAGTACCCCCAAATTGTTTTTTGTATATAAGCCATAAGCTTCCCCTAAGTTTGCCATTTAAAGCCCTCATGATATCTTTACAATTATGTAGATTATAGTAGTTTTAACATTTTTATATACTTATATTTAGTGTGCTTATCATCTCAATGAAAGAATTTTAAGTGCTTTTTTTGTTCTTTTTAGTATGTATAAAATTTATTTCTTCCATTTCCATTACTCCTAAATGTCTCCTTCCGTGGAATGTAATGTCATATATCTTTAAAATATGTGGCAGGGCTGAGAATGTGAATCTGGGGATTGTCACCCAATTTCACATGTACCCCCAGCACTACCATAAATCATTCCAACAATTCGTGTGTGTGTTTGTCAGTTTGTGTGCACATGCACACACACACACACACACACACACACACACAGCCATTGACAAAAAATAAATGTTTTTTGAATAATGCCTCCAGGAGCAAAGTGAAATAATATATTAAATAAAAACACATTCTGTGAGAGTTATAATTACTTTCAGATTTCTCCCAAAAAGAGATAAATTGTTGCTTATTTTTTGTCATAACTTGCAGACAGGATAGATTAAAGTGTTGGTATTTGGATAAAGTTAAAATGCAATGAAAACTTATTCAGGAGGTGTGAGGTGAATGTGCAGGTTATGAATAGTTACTATGATTCAGTAGAAACTATTGTTTAAACCAGATTTTTTGTCCATCTAATTCATCATTTATCAACTAAATATATAATATAAATTCCAAAGTTTTAGTACTGACCTGAGTACATTTTCTTATGATTAAAGATGTCTAGACAAATATCCTAGAGAAAAATAAATAAAACATAGGACAAGTAGTGTGTAAATAAATATTTAAGGTAAAGGCTTATTATTATATCTATTTAATTATTATAATGTTACTGCATTTTCTTTTCTGATGATGAGAATCAAACCCAAGTCCTCACACGTGCTCCTTAAGCATTCTGCTATCATCTGCATCTTCAGCTCGTATTGGAGTTTATAAGTCATTAGAGATCAATAATACTGAGCTTGGTAATTTTAAGATAACTAAAGCTTCACATATTTCTCTTCTAATGTATTTCAGTATAAAATATTCTTTGAATTTGTGGTTTTAAATTTCATAAAAGTAATATACTTTAAGGGACCCACATTGCACTATGCACTGAACAGAGGAAAATTTAAATTATCTCATTCTCACATTTATCAATTTGTATGCTTTGGCTTTATTTTTTAACAGTTGTCCAAATGGTAACTCTCACCAAATATAAGTAGAGAAAATGCACTGACTTGAAAAGGTACTGACTTCAGGTGATAAGGTTTTTTAAAATTTTTATAAATTAGCCAAATAAATTACAAAGGCAAGAACATATAAAACTACGTAATTTAGAGTATATTCAAGATCTGGCAGCCAAATTCAGATTCAACAAGGATACTAATTCATAGAAGATAAAGATAGAAGAAAAAAAAGTATAGATACTTGAGAATTTGGATTGTCTGTGTAATGAGTCTGGATGATCAGTGGTTAGTTCAGGTGAGATCATCTCCAATCTCATCAAGTCGTCTTATTTTATCGATAATGAAACTGACTTGGTTTAACAAATGCCACACAGCAGAAACAGCATCAGAGTCTGCATCTCCTAATTGCCAATTCTAGATGATTTTTATTATACCACATGTTATTTTAAGTAAAATAATAAAGCTGTAGACTGGGCAAAAAAAGCATCAGGATGCAAAGATCTAGGGAGCAAGAGAAGGCACAGAAGGCACCTATGGTTAACACCCAGTATTGACAATAGAAGTATGGTGGCGGTGTCTGAGAAAAGAGACATTGTGAGACTCAGATGCCATTGGCTTTCAGAAATTTCTGGCTATATTCATGGAGTCAACTTTTTTTTTTAAATTTTATTGGTTTTTTATTGAGATAGACTATTACACAGCTATTCTGATAGAGTTTCATTCCTAAAGTGTCCCAACATCAGTGCACATTTCTCAGTACCAATGTTTCCTGTTACTCTCCCACCACCCCCTCCCCCACCCAACCTGCCTCTAACCTCTATGGCAGGGACTTCTCTCTCTCTCTCTCTCTCTCTCTCTCTCTCTCTCTCTCTCTCTCTCTCTCTCACTCTCTCTCTCACTCCACTCACTCCACTCTCACCCTGTTCTCTGGTGAATTGCTTTATCATGTATATGACTTTACCTACTTTCAACACTTGGTTCTAGTCTTCCTCTTCCTACATTGTAGCAATGTAGTCACTAGTAGTATCAGATTAGTGTATACTTGATTAGAAGCACCAATATTTCAATCCCAACACTTTGAATCTTCAGACTCTTATTGGATCATATGTGTCACTATTTAATGGAAAATTAGTAACAACTAAGAAGGTTATAAATTGTAGTACTTCAAGCCTCAGTCATGTTTCAATTCTTAGAGGTATAAATCCGCTGTCAGCTTTCCTGAAACTTGTAACTAAGAATGAAATGGGACTTTCTAAAGGAAAATTGCCAAAAGAAGAAAAAATCAAATTGTTAGCTGAGTTACTGACTTAAAAAAACAAAATGAATAGATGAATGAAAGGTGTTCTATTGATGTAAGTTGCTTTATATATATATATATATATATATATATATATATATATGCATGATATATATATATGCATGCATGTATGTATGAACATTGTAATATTGGTAACAGTTTCAGACACTTAGTTATCCAAAATAATTATTTTATACTTATTTTGCATTTATTTTAAGTTCTTTTTTGCTACAACAAAAAATATTATTTCATGATATATTTTAATAATTTTCTACCATGATGATGAAGTCAAGGAAATTCCTATAGACTTTTATAAGGATATGAATTTGAGTTCTTTATTATAAGGGAGAAAAATTTTGTCACGATATTTATTCTTAATTATAAATATATTAATACTAACCCCCTAGCTATTTGATGTTTTGTTACTCTTTGTAAAATTACCATAGAAATTATTTGTGGTTTCAAATAGACTAATAGTCATTTCATTCCTTTTTCTTCTCTAAAATGCTGTTGATTCCCGTATATATCAAAAAATATATTAACTTTACCCGTGTGTATTTGATGTAACAATTATGCCTAAAAAGAAAAGGTTAAATAAAGATGTTTTTATAAAACTACTAACTGGGTTTATATTTAAACAGGATTCTTTGAGAGAAAATAAAACAATTCTATGGGAATGTCTGACAGGAAAGAATAAGATATTAATAGTACAGAAATGTGAAAGACATTTAGATGAAACCAGTCATCTGATAAAATTTTATTTTCTGCCTCCCATTTGGACTTTGTGTTTGCTTTGTGTCCTTTTTATACTTTTGTATCAACACTTAGCTAATCTGTAAGTTGCTTCGTAACCAGAATAGCATTATATATATATATATATATCTTTATCTCCAGCTCCAGTACAGGGGTGGACTATTTAGTAAGCATGCCATAAAAGATTGGATAGGTGATGGCATCAGTAGACCATAGCTCTGAAGGGAAACTGCTTAGTAACTGTCAATAACATATCTGATTTAGTCTACACATGGCAGCAAATAATTGGTCTGATGTTTAAAATGCTTTTCTCTCACTTATTCAAAAATAAGAATATAGATATATGTGTATATACATATAGGAGTATATATGTATATATGTGTGTGTGTGTGTGTGTGTATATATATATATATATATATATATATATATATGAAGTACTAGACTTCACCAGTAGAAATGAAGACACAAATTTATTTTTCATTTTCAGTGGTATTGCAAACACAGTTAGTGAATGCTGTATTTCAGTATCTAAGAATACAGGTTGCTGTATTTCAATATCTAAACAGCAAGAAAATTCAATATTGTATATAATTCTCTTTAATCCTTTTCTCATCCTATCCCAAACAATAACCATTTATTTACCAGCTGTAAGTTTCCACATTTGTGTCTTTCTTCTTGACTCTTACTTTATATATAAAGTGGAAATGGAGCACTATTCTTTCTAAGATCGCATGCAGATAAATTCATTTTCTTTCTTTCATCTTCTTTTCAAAGGGGCGGTTTCCTGTCCATGTCCATATTAGGGTAATATTGAGTAGACAAATAGATACAGATTTAATTCATTCTTTTAATCAGGGAAGAATAAATTTCTTTTGTGTGGTTGTGTCAAAAAAATGTGGGTGACATACTCCTGGTTTAGGTTGCACATATTTATAATTATTTTGTTTAAAATAAAATATTTTCTTCACTAGATCACTAGATTCCCGTTGATCATCTATTTGCTAGAGCGGGCACCAGTAATATCTCCATATATCCTGTCTCATGGTAGTAGAACCCAAAGGCATCCACTTGCTCCAGGAACATAAAGAGCCTCAAACCATTATATTAGGTCATGGGAATGACCTAATATAAATATTACTGGTATTTGGCATATCAAATACGACACGAGCAGCTAGCCAGGCTTGCCGTGTGGGTGGCATACTCTTGTAGTCACCTCTAAATAAAGCATTTATTGATGAACCACACGGCCGCTAGCGGCCGCTCGAACCGGGCTGTGATAGTCTGGTCTGCTGGGTGGAGTTGTGAAAAGAGGGAAGTCCGGATGTGGAAAATGGCGGCCCCCATGGAATAGGGGGTCGACTAGCTTGTTGTGAGGGCTCTGCTGGGGTAACAGGCTGGGCATAGGGAGAGCAAGTAGCAGCTCTCTCTCTATTTATAAAATAAATATAAATAAAATATGAAAATATTTTCTTTAATTTTCTAATTTAATTTCAGATTAGTGATCTTATAAGAATCATTACTACCTACAGGCCAGCAATGTACCTCAGTGGTAGAACACCTGGTTTGCATGTATAAAGTTCTGGGTTGATTCCCAGTACCTTTTAAAAAATATTATTGTCTAAACCTAAGAAATGCTACATATTTAAAATAATAATAGCAGTTATTATTACGTTCTCTTAATCTTAACACCTTTGTTTTCATGTGGACAAGTATCACTAATACCAACAAACTTGGGGGCCAGAGCAATAGCATAGTGGGTAGAGCATTTGCCCAGTACACAGCCGACCTGAGTGGCATCCTCAGCACCCCATATAGTCCCCTAAGACCTACCAACAGTGATCTCTGAGCTCAAAACCAGAAGTAAGCCCTGAGCACTGCTTGGTGTGGTCCCAAAATGACCCAAAATGCCAGCAAAATCTACAAGATATTTCAGTATTTGATAAAGCAATAATTACTCCTGATAACATTTATATAAGGTATTTAAAATATTTTATCTGTATTGTAGTAGTGACATATAGACTCTTTAATACGTAGATAGATTATGTGGTATGATTCTCTAATATGCAAAGCTGCAAAATTTTCAGAAGTGACTGTGTTTGAAAAGTCCGCTGACAATTCCGTACTGAATTATTTCAGTATTTTTTAAATTTAAAGGAAATTTTTTTCATTACTAAAAAGAAAATTAAGAAAACATGCTAAGAAAGGATAAACTAATGAGTAATGATGTAAGTACATTTGCAAGTTCATTTTAATGAATAAAATATTTTTTAAATGCTGAGGATGTGGTTGAGTCCGAGATTGATAGACAATTCGTGTTAAGTTCATGTTCATACATATCATCCCAGCTTAGGTTATTTAGTATTTCATAACTTTCCTGCAGTCTAAAGGAAAGGTTCCCAACCTTACTTGATCTACAACCTTTTTTTTTTTTTTTTTTTTTCTGCTTTTTGGGTCTCACTCAGCAGTGCTCTGGAATTACTCCCTGGCAATGCTCAGGGAAACATGTGGGATGTCAGGGGATCAAACTTGGGTCGGCCACATGCAAGGCAAACGCCTTACCCACTGTGCTATTACTCCAGCCCTACCTTTCTTTAGAAAAAGAGTTAACACCCCCCCACCCACTGGAAATCTTCCTTCTTTAAGTGAACAATCAAAAGGCATCCCCTACTACTGCACCAGGAGCTACTCTCTGAGTAGCCTCCACTTTGGAAAACATTGTTCTATAGACTGAGGTTCATGGTTATCCTTTCATGAATGATTCTTTTCTTGGATTATAATCATGCAAGTAATCATTATATACAGCAAAACAGTAGCAACAGTATACTTCTAAAATTTAAGAATTTTGGGGGCCGGAGCGATAGCCTAGCGGGTCGAGTGTTTGCCTTGCACACGGCCAGCCTGTGCCGCCCGGGTTCGATCCCCGGCATCCCATATGGTCCCCCCAAGCACCGCCAGGAGTAATTCCTGAGTGCAGAGTCAGGAGTAACCCCTGAGCATCGCCGGGTGTGACCCAAAAAAGCAAAAAAAAATAAATAAAATAAAAAAAATAAAATTTAAGAATTTTTTAAGTCTTCTGATTGATATATTTTTCTTCAGAGAACATATATCAAAGCACTGCAGTATGTCAATATGTAGATGCTTTCAGCAATATATTGTATTAAAAAGAGTTCTATCTTGAAAAGAAATGCTTTTAAAATAGATTCATATCAACTCCCATATATTTAAATCCTTAAAGTTTCTTAATATTTCATGTGCAAAAGACAGGTAATACCGATTATTCTAATTCACATTTATAATTGATGTAAAATGTAATCATGGTTTAACTTTCGAATCATATAACACTTTAGCATTTCAGACAAATAATTTTCTTCCAGAATATCTGTGTACAAAATTAACAAACTACCTCAATCCTAATCTTGAAATAGTCTGAGCTTAATCAGGGTTATGTGAAGGATATAGATGACATTCCTGAAAATTTAGTTATTTTCAATAAAGTAAAATGGTCATAGAGACACTTTTGAATGAAGCAAAATTCTGTGACTATAATCAGAAAGTAAAGGGGTGTGTGTGTGTGTGTGTGTGTGTGTAATATGTAGAAATACACTTAAGAGGTTCCTCAGTCTAGAATTTGATTGTTATACTTTCAGTGATTAATACTTGAGAGCAAAATTTCCCCAAATGTGAATGGTTTTGTTACCATAAAATATTAATAATTTTATGACTACTAATTGAAATCTGTTTTTGGAGGTATGACAACAATAACTTAAAAAATAGCTGAAATATCTCATAGACTTTGTCAACAACATTTCTGTACATATAACCATTTTAATTTGCCCATTTTAGCATCTGCAGCAAGGAAAACAATTTCTTCAGTCCTTGGTACAGGATACTACACTCAGAATTTTTGATCTATGATTATGAATTAGTGCTGTATACCTTGTGCTATTCAAATATAAGTTTCAGTATTTATAGTTTAACTTTTGAGTTCATGTAAAATACAATTCAAATTTATTATTCCTTACTATAGAATAATTAATTGTGATTCAATCAAAATATTCTGGGTTTTGTGGCTGGATTTTTAATACAAGTTAACAAAGATGCCTGCTCCCTATGGTCACATTTGATTATGGTGAATTGCTCATGTGACTATAGTAATACTTTAGTAGCTTTTGATAATAGGCTGGTAATCTTATTTTAAAAAATTAAAATTCTGTCTACCAAAAAGTGAATTAGCTGTCTAATCATGATAATCAGTTTATAAATATAGGTCGGACATGTAGAAAGAGCTTCAATCCTCCTAAAACAATAGAAACTTTCATATTACTTTAAAATATCTACTGTATGCTGTCAATTTAGATGACTACTGAAATATTACTAATAAATTTAATGACCTTCATTTCTTCAAATAGAAGTCATGAATTAAATAATAAAGTATTGAATAACACAGAAGTTACCAAGTGTTAAGGAACATGAAATTAATGTTTTAAAGGGATTCAAGCTAGAATGTATTTTGCCTTTATCTTTACTAACTTTCACTTTATAACCCTGCACTTTGTTTTCATGTGTTTTAAAGAAAATATCTCAAAGTTACAATAAAAGAAGAAATAATAGCACTGTGGTTTCAGAGTTATTTTAAAATGTTACCATTGATGTATAGTTTTGATTCCTTCCCTTTGGAAAAAATGCGAGTATTTTGTAAGATTGACTGCAGAATGCACAAAGGCTAAAGGAATGTTTTCATTTAATAGTTAACTGGAAGTTGTTTTTTTTCCCTTCAAAAACTTAACTTGACAAGATAACTATTA